>JAIPRL010010532.1:0-15290 GCA_025469235.1 Pemphigus obesinymphae
ATGTAATGGCGAGTGATATGAGGAAGGTGGGAGTAAGTGAAGAAGATGCGGGAGATAGAGTTAAGTGGAAGTGTAGGACCCGGGTGGCCGACCCCAAATAGTTGGGAGAGAAGGCGAAGGAGAAGAAAAAGAAGATTAATTAATTAACAATATTATTTCCCATAAAATACATAAACCGAGGTATACGAATCACATTCAAAAGTAATTATACTATAATGAGGTGTTGTACTCAAAAAAAGTTACATTTACAAGGTATATCTAACCCTCAAACCGAGTTACAAATTTAAGGTTTCAGACTTAAAAGTCATTGAACTTACAAGTAGTGTGATTTAAGATATGTACGAAAAATGTTTGATATATGTATAAAAATGGTATTTTAAAATTGTATTCGTTCTAGTGCCGTAAATACTCGTATTTTCAAATTGATGCATAAAGAAATGGATTCAGGTTTAAAAAAGTTGTTATTACACACTTATGTTCATTAGTTACTCGATTGTATGAACTTCAAACAGAAGTAGAAATATTATTGAAAGAAACTTGCTTAGCTTTTCTAATATGTTTTCAATTCTTAATTATCCACACATTATTCTTTTTACATGTACCAAAAAAATTAAATAATTTCTAAAAAAAATTCAATTATGGACAAATAAGAGTTTAAAACTATACGTTTTATATGTTTCAAATTTTTTTTTTAATATGGTGCGGGAAAATATATTGAAAAAACAAGTTCGGAAAGCCTACACTGATAGCGTGCTAAACTCCTAGTTTCTAAACGTATTTTAAAAAAATAATCTAAAATCATTATAAACAAAAAAAACAAATTTGTCTATTACCTTAGTAACTAAATGAATGTTCTTCGTAACTATATAATTAACAATATAATCAATAATCGTAACTATGTACTAGTAATCACGGACAGATGGACGGATATACATAGATGGATGAATGGACAGATCTATCCAACGGGAATAAAAGGTGTCTAAACTTCTGTTTAGAAATCTAAAATTAAATTAATGTACTTACTGTAAAAGTATATTTTACAATATGACAGTTATTGAAGAACTTTTATTAAAATTAAAAGCAACATTTGACAAATATTTCGACGCCACAAAAGTGTGACATTTTGTAAAAATAATACTTTGCTAATTGTACATTTGTATAATCAGATCAAAATATGGTAACAAATGAAGAAAAATTAATTGAATTAAGTGATTAAATGATTAAAATAAACAGATTATTTATAGTATTTATTTTTAATTGTAAATCATGTGTGTATATAAAAAAATATATTTAGTGGTCGTTACAAAATTCAATATCCAATTTATAGTGGTCGCTAGAGTAAAAAGGTTGAGCATCGCTGATCCAGTGAAGTGATAACAATGATTTTGATCATACGGTATTTCGTAGGAAGTATTTCTTTGGGAATTAATGAAAATGAGAAAAATGTTCAATGTCTTTCATAAATCAAGAAATCAAGATAATAACATTGTTTTTTTTATAATTAAATCTATTTAAATTTTGTTTCTTTTTCGGTATAATCACCAAGTTGATAACCCGCTTATTCGATCTTATAAACAACAGAATGTAGCAGTTAAAAGGTTAAGGGCCACAGAAAAGTATTCAATTTAGAATTTAAATAATTATTTATAGTAATGTAAAAAGTTTATTTAAGTTTATAATTGTTTATTCTATTAAAGTTAATTATAATTTTTTTTTTTTAAAAACTACAAAATTAGTGTGATTTTTTGTATAGTTATAAAATTGCTTCAATTGATTTGTTCTGGAATAGTTTGATTTTGGCGTCGAAGGTAAATTAATTTTGGGACCTTTATATGATTTTCAAATATTTAACTTTGTTTGGCTTGTATACAACACTACACGACATGTTACATGTTTTTTCATCAATACTTTCTACGAAATATCTTGGTGTTATTAACAAACCCATTTATATTGAAATTAAAAACAAATTATTGTTTTATATTAATATCTTATCGATAAATATTTCAACATACTATGAGAAATCGCTCGGTAAAATAAATTAACGAGCAACTAATCGTTATTATTTATTAATTATATAAAATGATATTCCTTAATTAAATAAAAAAATAATATACCTATCGTTAGGTATTTATACCTAAATGTCTAATAACTACAATTTAATCAGCTGTGCGTATTTTAAATATGTGGATGATGTTATAATTCCATAGCCGTCGCATATTATGACGTACGCTCTATTCCATTGTACGCAAATGATACGACTAAATGTAAATATTTAAATTGCAATTTTCAAGCGTTTATAGTAAATTATTTTGACTATAATATTACCTATGTAATATTCGTAAATTTACTACAATGGCAGCACTAGTGGGGGGGAAGATGTATGGCAAGCCCTCAACTCAAATTTGGTTTTACCCCACCTTCGCCCTACCGTTTTTCATCTGTTGCGCTATATCGGAGTATTTTTTTTTTTCTATGTGCACTCGTTTAGATAATAAAACACGGATATCTGTTAGTTGTCTGTGAATAACATGATAACATCATTTGACCTTATTTGTTATCAGAAAACGCTATAATATTATAGTGTTTTCCATGTATTCCATTAATTTACACTATGTCCGTGCGTACAGTAGTGCACAGTCTCGTGTAACACTTACAATGTAGTGGCTTTTTGAGAACTCGTGTAGATAATAAATACACTGCACAATAGATATAATGTATAATGGCACTATTTATATCGTTGTATAAACTTTTTATTATAATAAATTATGTAATACTTTCTAGAATTTTTTTTTTTTGTAATGATAATATGTAGGTAATTAAAATATACATTTTTATTTTATTAGATAATACTATAACATAGTATATATTGTATATATATTATATTGACATGTTTTAGCTACATAGTAAAATTAGGCCTATAGTCAATAATGGAAGTTTTACTATAACTATTTGTATACTAAATGCTAATTTCACTACAATGTCTCGGGTGAATGGCAAATCAAAAAAGCATTCGGGTTTATGGAAAAATTTTATATTATCAAGAATCATTAACATATTTATGATAATAATTAATAAATTGAATATATACTTGATACCAATTTGATTACCTAAATAATTTAATAAACCATATTATATATAATTTTCAATACTGTAATTTAAAAGTTTTCATAAGTTTATCACTCCATTTTATTATTATTTTAATATTTATTTATTATTTGTACTTAAAACTTTAGTTTTTCTCTATTTGCATACCTACCTAATTTATATAATTGAACTTTATGCCTTCTTCAGTTATGGGTATAACCCCAAATATCAACCCCAATAATACAAATATAATCATTATAAAAACCTAAATGAAGGCTATAATATAAGAGTACCTATATATTTGCTGTATCCAAAACATTATTTTTGCTATGATGTGCTCGCCACACAAAAAAAAATTTGGTCTCTCCCCTGATTTACCTCTAAAATAAATCTATTTATATGACTAGGTTTAAAATAAAACATATATTTTAGATTATGAGCAGAGTGAGAGGGCTAATAATGGTTTTACAATGACGTTTATTATTATTATTATCTTTCCTCTGTTAATAGCTTATCAACCAGAAGACCTTCAGGTAAATATTAATTTTCCATATCGGCCATACAAAATTGCTTCAAGGGCAACATGTTGCTGGCCCCTGATAAATATAATCGCATTATTATACGTTTACAAAAATCAATTTTATTTACAAATTATACTAATACAATATACACTAGAAATTTTACTATCGTAATTTGTTTATATTTTACATTTAGTTTTGCTCGTGAAATTACAATATCTACAAAAAAAAAAATATATATATACATAAATAATGTGATTTATGAACACATATTCTTGTATGCATGATCTAAACAGTCAAAAATATATCACTTTGGATGGATGCTTGCATTCAGTAACAAACTTAGTTTGTCCAGAGGAAATAGTTGGTTACTGGTTTCACTAACACTGTTCGACTGAAAAACTAATTAAACTTATGCTGAGAAATCAATAACTTCTTTATCACTTTGGTTCTTCTACTGTTGCTATGTGAATGTCTGCAATACATTGACTAATTATATTTTATTATTTTTAATTGTATTACGAGCTTTTAAATATCAGTGATAAGAACACAAAACAATAATTATTATTTTACGCTAATATGTTTCCTATTATAGACAGAAACAAACGTACCTTGTGTTGCGTTTCTGATAATTATTCATTTTATTCTATCAATTATCTAGTTTATTAGACAATATTAAATCCATTTAAATGCTATGCACTCAATTTTTACTAAAGCAGCAGACAGACATTACTACAATTGTAAATAGAATGCTTGCACGTGGAATCGCGATTTTGTGTCCAACAAATTTACTTTTCAAAAAGTTTGACTTAACCTAACGTAACATAATGTACACTAACACTTTTGTGAAAGAAAACTAGAATCTACTACTGGCTTCACATATTTTGTAAATTTCAAATATAATAGCTAGTAGATATTAGGTTTGACTCTAATTTTTCCCAGTTTTCTGGCCGCTTTTTACTACAGCCCATCATAGGCCGTCGTGCAAAATATTGTAGGATAAATGCAGTCTTAGAATAATTTATCAAGTAGAAAAATTGATTTAGTGACAATTTTGGGATGCACTGAAAATGCAAAATAATATAAATCGTTATATCTTCATAGAAATTTGTGATTACTAAATATTGTTTTCTTTTATTAAATTGTATCATTTATGTTACTAGATGTTAACGTACACATATTTTAAATACCCTGATTGCAGGGGGAACCTGGTTATATATGTATACGAAATATTGGTTCCTAAGTTTTTTAAAAATGTATTTACCTTAAACTATGGGAGATTTATCCAACATTTTAGAATTATCTTTCATTATAAAACTTAATCAAATAACTAATTTGAGCAAAAAGTCATTTATAGTCAATATTAGACAATTATATTTAAGCAAGAACTATAATATAGGGTCACGTAGTTTAAGTAATTAAATAATATTACGTATATTTGTATACTACACTTATATATTATAAATATGCGCAGTGTATTGTATTTAATTCTGTTGTAATTAGTGGCAAAATATTGGCACTAGTACAGAATCGATTGAACAAAGTTAGGGGGAGGGGGGGCTAATAAGCTTTTAAATTATAAAAATATAATAAAATATATGGTATACGTTTTTAATTCATCGGGTGATAGTAAAAGTACTTAATCCAAAAAAGTATTTCATTATTTGTTTAATCTCTAAATCGTTATATATATATAATAATATAAGTGTAAGGGGCCATTCAAGTATTACGTCAGCAGACTTTTTGACTTTAAGACTCTTCTTCCACCTTATTAGCAAATATCAGCAATTGGCAGAAAACCCCTTCCTAAAGTTCAATGAAGTTCCTTAAATAGAATAACCACTCATAAATTAACAATAATGACCTCTTATTATCACCAGTAATAAAAAATTTCGTCTATCTGTTTAAATTACATATTCAATTTGCTGACACCAGAATGTTTCTGACCCCTCCATCTTCCTTATCAGCCAATTTGAGCACATTGCAGTCTTCCTACTACAAAGGATTTGATTAACCCCTAAGTAAGAAGAACTCTGAATGATCATTTCTCACAGATATATGATATAAAGAAATGAGCGTAAAAAGCTTAAAAAAATATTCCAATTTATTTTGATGAATTTGCAAATACATTAACAAAAAATCAATTGAATGAATTAATTGATTTTAGCTAAATACATACCTACTTTTACATTATTTAATATTTTGTTATATTTGTTTACATGTGTTGACAACCATCTCGCCTCGATTCATCGACTCTCGATTCACCGATAAATATACCGTTTTTAAACTTAATAAAAAAAATGCGTTTCGCTGAATCCCGTTTTGCCAAATTCGCCGTTTTATTCAGATTTATATTTATCAAAGGAGCTACTTATTTTATACTACTTAAACTTATTATTATTATTATTATTACTCTTATTATTTAAAATTGTTGATTTCATTAGATTCAATTCGTGTTAACAAATCATTTTTATTAATAGCCCATAAGTTTTTGAAAAGTTTATTACTATTTATAATAGTTGTACAAAAATTATTTGGTGAAAATTTAAGTTTTTCGTATTATTATTTTCAAATTTATAACATATATTAAACGACACATGTTTTAAAACAAAATTTCAATTTTTATTCGGTTATTTTGCTTTACAAAAAGAAAAGCTACTGGAAAAATCTAAAAATGACCTATTTATAGATACTGACAAAATAAAATTGTTCATTAGAAAGATCTTTACCAATAAACTAGTCTTACTTTTTCTATAAATTATACAAATTCCCAGAATAGTACACGCCCTCACAACTTTAACTACTCCGTACAAACGCCAATGAATATGCATAAATATGTGCATGAGAACTTTAAAATGTGCACAAAATAAAAATATGCACTAAAATATTTTCAAAAATATAATAAAACATACTCGTATTAATATCCAAGATTAATCTAAATCTATTAAACATATTCTTATTTTGGTATTATTTCAACAATAGGTAGGTTAAAATATTAAGTTATACCGGTTTATGTGTCGATAACTAAATCCTACGACATTTTTTCATAATTGAACCGATGGCGTCGTGGGTATTCTTTTTTACATGGCTATAGACTGCCCCAATGCGACTAATTACCTACCATTAACATTGTCTTAGCTACAGGCCGTATGAAATATAAGCAATGTAAATCGATACATCGATTATATTATTTCAATTATATATATATCATATATAAATAATTTTTTCAATTAAAATTTTTTTATTTAACTAAATATTTATTAAAATTAAACATGCAATTATAAAGTCGTAAAAAAGGTCTAAAAAATATGAGAATACATATGGTAAAAACTTCGTATTAAGAATAATAATATAATGTGCAAATGCATACAAATAGGATTTAGTTATTACTGTGGTACGAATTTTAATGAAAAATACTTGGTTTTAGGGAAAAGGTTTTCCAATAATTAAATTCCAATCATGCATCAGAAAATTGTTAAATGGAATTTAATTAAAAAATGTTCGATATTCTTCGAGCATTTTTCTATTTTATGTTTGTTGATTAAATAAATAAATATATAATATTTATCTTGCTTCGTATGGTGTTTTTGTTACTACCGACTGTTCATCTCTGCGTAATTGTTCATAGTCCAGTCATATTAGGTTTTCAGCTCGGAAAATTTCCCACCTAGCTGAATTTTGGTACATAGCTTTATGACATCGTTCGAATATTTCATTTTTCATTGGTCATACAATAAAAAGTTTTACATAAAAAAAGTAGAAGAGGTAATTATCTACAAAAAAGGTTTTACTATTTTCACGTAAAAGTTATAGTTATTGCGTTATATGGCCAACAAAGTGTATACTTTTAATGAAATATGAAGTTTTCGCTAAAAACAAGTAGCTTTTACATTAATATCTTGCTTTATACTTGTTGTATAAAAAAAAGTTTAAATCAAAAATTGTAGAGGAGAAAATTATCTACAATATCGTTATATATATTGTACTTGCGTTATACGAACTTTAACGTTTACCATACAAAATCTCGAAAATATATTTTATAATATAATATAATTACCATAATAAGAATGCATTCGTTTTATGCGCAATGTATGATGTACATATAGTCCAGTCAATGGAGGATTTGAACTTACAAAAATAATAAAGTTTTGAAACTTGTCAGAAAGTTTCGTCTTGGGGCACTGATTCGCCAAAAAAAATATGGGGACCGGAACAGAGGCATTTTTGAGGTCAAATATTAAAAATGACCATTAAGTAATTATCTCGTTTTATATTAGTCTTACGACAAAAAATTTCAAATACTATTTATAGAAGGGAATACTATCTAAAAAAAAGGTAATTTATATTTTTCGTATACTAGTGACAGTTTTTGCAGTACAAGACTTGCCAAATGAAAATTTTTTGGAAATTTTGATTTTTCTAAAAAAAAAAAACTTTTCGTAAATATCTTGCTTTCTATTCGTCATACGTTAAAAAGTTTCAGAAAAAAAGTTGTAGAGAAAGGAATTTTCTATAAAATAAAGTATTTTTTTTATATACAAACAACAGTTTTGAATCGTTTTGTGACTTTCAATATTTCAATCCATAAAAAATAAACAATAATATAGGGTCATTAATGACCCTGGTATAGCGTGGGAGGGATAAAATTTTTTAAAAAAAGGCTACGCAATGAACGAAAAAATTATCAGAGGATATACCCTAAAAATAAAAAAAAAAATTCCGTCCACCTATTTATAAATTTGTGGAGGGGGGGGGTTAATCCCCCAAAAACCGGATTTTTCTAATTATATCAATAAATATAATACTTATAATAAAAAGTATAATATAAAATTTTTTTGTCGTTTAATTTTCTAAAAGTTTTGTCATTACATATTTTTGTCTAGATCTAAAGGTTAGGCTACAAAATGAGCCTCTTTGCAAAACAATTAAGCCTTTTTTCCATTATTTACCCGTCCCTTATTGAAAATGAGTCAATAGAGTCTTTATAAAGTATTTTTAAGTATTTAAGAAGTTGTACTTTATAGATATCTACATGAAAACTTTACAAAAAGGCTATTTGTATTGTGTATAAATAACTGTTCACGCAAAAAATGGTTAAAAATGAGTCTGTAAAAAAAGGGGAGAATTTGAGTAGATATCACGCTTTTTATTGGTCGTGCGATAAAAAGTTTCAAATAAAAATTGTAGAGGAGAAAATTCTCTATAAAAAAAAAAAACAAATTGTTTATGTAGGAGTAACCTTAATCGTGGTACATAGCTTTTAATGAGGCCGTTTTTAAAAGAGATTTTATAACACGAAAAATAATGTATAATTTGCCTTTGAATCGAAGCAAATATTTTTTTTGTGATTTTTTCATAGAAACGTTACCCTAATACCTATACATTTGACGTACGGGGAAGAAATTTTCTTATTTTAGTCATTTTGGTGCCTTTAGAGCCATTTTAAATTTTTGTATTTTTCTATGCACGTCTTGCACAGTCAAATTTGACGAAAAAATAGGTATATTTAAAAATATTTGGATCAAGCTAAATTTTTGTATACACTTTAATTATATCATTATAAATAACATGTAAAATGTTGCCACCAATAATACGTCCGAATCAAAGGTTTTTTCGAAGTCAAAGGTCAAAAATATAGATTTTTCTTGAATATCTCGCTTTTTATTTGTCATACAATAAAAAGTTTTAGATAAAAATGTAGAGGAGGTAATTATCTGCAAAAAAGGTCTTATAATATTTTCACGTAAGAATATATGATATTGTCCCCCTGAAAAAATTATTTTTATATAATCAAATAAAAACGACAGTTATTAACTTATTATATTAGGTATATTATAATAAATATATATTATATAAAATTTAGATATATTTCTACTTTACCAGAGAATTGGATTTTTGGAATTTTTTTATTTTCGAGATTATGTAGTTTTTAACGCTGAAAACGATGGTGCAATCAGAATTTTTTTTTTTATCAAGGTCAACTCCTAAATCATGAATTAAATTATAAAATTAAAAATTATTATATAATAATCTGTATACAATTATCTGTAATAAATTATCAGTTACCTCCATAATTTTCATTCTAAAATGTATCAATTTGACAGTATAGATAAAGATTTCAAAATACAAAGTAATATTGGTTGACAGTTTAAGACTTGATATTTACGACTAAATGTTGTAGATTAAAATGCTGTAACTTTGTTTATGACTAAAAACTCCAGTATAATTATAGAAACGATAAATATAAAACAAAAAGTACAAAAATGATCATTTGTGTCCAATTAGCGAAGTGCTTCCACCCTTACTAACACTCTACGAGAAAAGTGCACCTTTTTTTTGCACTACTTTTTATCACCTTTTTTCGTATTTTATATACATCATAAATTTGTAAATAAATATATATTTGCACATAATAATATCAAGTATTAGCTTAAGATGTAGGTATTTTTGGTGGCAATACATGTGGGAAATAGCTGGGAGGTCGGGACACGTTCGCTTATGTCGTAAATGTAATCGAAAATATCCCTGCACCTTGTACCCATTATAAACGGATTTGCCGTGAAACATCACGTCGGGTAAGTGACTAGAGAAAAAGTCGTATCTTACATGGCTACCAAATAATAATTTAATTCATAATTTGGGTGGGGACTTTGGTAAAAAAATAAAATTAGTTAATTAAAAATGTAAAAAAAAAAAAAAAAAAACAAATAGGCGTTAATAGCTTTGAGCCGGGATCCGATCACTCTGAATTTGGCCGGCCGTATTTTGCCATTAGACTACGGGACGTAGGTATAGGTACGACGGGTAAAATTGACTGGGTATATATAAGTAAAACGGGGTAAAATCATCTAACTTAAATTGTCCGACTGCCAAATTCTGATTGCACCATCGTTTTCAGCGCCAAAAACTACATGACCTAGAAAATAAAAAAATTCCAATAAAATGGAATTTTACATAATAGGCATATATTTATACCGGTAAACGGGAAAAAAATCCCCAGGAAAAAAAAAAAATCTCCGGAAAAAAACCCCCTCGGACATGATCCCGTAAATACAGTCCTTTTGTTCAAACATTTTAATTTCAAAAGCTAACTTTTGAAATGTACCTATATATATATACCTATACCTATGTACCTGCCTATATATATTATAATGTACTTATATTATATACCTAATTATTTCGCGCGCATTGCAATTTAAATTTAATGTAATCAGCAGCGTACACTATTTGTTGTGTAACGTCACTCCTGAAAAAACATATGATCCCAACCCTCCGTAAATCGTGTACTTCTATTCATTATCACTAGTTGAGAATTTTCATATAGGTACCTATATGTTATGCGTATACTAAGTACCTATACGTTGTACTTTAAAATCCAAATTATTTACGGAAATATTGTATAGATTAGCCTCCCAATTTCCCAAACTATAATCGATATTCGATCATAAATCAGGTATATCAGTATATAGTATATTGTGTTATGTATATGTACCTATCTGGCTATCTATACCATTATACCGTACCTATGTGGTATTTAATAATTTATTTAATGTGACAAAGTATTATATAAGTACGTTTTTAGGGTTTTCGTATTTTATAAACTATAAATGATGAGTAATTATGTTGAAATATTATATTGTACATTTTTAAATATTTATTTTGTTAAAATGAAAACAAAATATAAATAAAATATATTGTTGTAAATTAATTATATTTATAATAATTAATAATATAATAGTCGTGGCTTTTTTTTCCCGGGATTCATTTATACCTAATATAAAAACTGTCGTTTTTATTCGATTATATAAAAATAAATTTTTCGGGGGAAGAATGTCCTTGGTAAAAAAAAAAAAAAAAAAAAAGAACGGGAGGAGAATGTCCTACCGCACCGGCGACGAATGGGGGAAGAATGTTCGCGGGGTGGGGGGGGGGAGAATGTCGGGATACCACATGTAACCGTGTAGCGTGCTGCGGGCCGGTCCGGCATAGGAATGTGCAGCTGGCAGCTGGCTTCGGCGTCGTCTATTGTTGCTGAAAGAAAAAAACGGACCGGTTCTTAAATCAATATATATATATATATATATGTACAACATGTTACCCCACGACCACCCAGTTAGGTGCCTGGAATCCAGACGACAATAATATGTATATAATACATGGCGTACAAACCGAATACATTCTTATTATCGAGATTTTGTATGGTAAACGTTAAAATTCGTATACCCCAAGTGAAGTTGGATATATATATATATACCCGTCTTGTAGATAATTTTCTCTTCTACAATATTTGTTTGAAACTTTTTTTTTTTTATATACAATCAGTATAAAGCGAAATATTAACGCAAAGGCTATTTGTTTTTTGCGAAAAAATCATATTTCATTAAAAGTATACATTTTGTTGGCCTTATAATGCAAAAACTGTAACTTTTACGTGAAAATATGAAAATAAAAATATTTTTTTGTAGATAATTACCTCCTCTATATACATACATACATACAGAATAAACTATGTAGGAGAACAACGTGCGGATGAAACGATAAAATAATATAATTATGGATTTTTAAAGTCGTGAATACTTGTAAACAATAAAATATCAGTTAAATATACAATATGTATTAATATCAAAGTTTTATAGGTATATATATATATAAAGTTAATTATAAATATTAAAATATATAATCAAACCCCTAGAGTATTTACGTTCCTACTACGGGGTAATATCAGAAAAAAATCGGCGCATCAGTTGAACTCTGCCCCATTCAGATTCCCTTATTCGTTATATTATTTTATTTTATATATTATATATTTTATTTTATTATATATCACACAGATCGCCTTCCCCCATAAATATGCCACTGAGTCAAACGTATTGTTTAAAAATAAAACATATCTAAAGATCTTTAAGGTATATAGAAGTATATTTAAAAGTGAAATTAATATTAATTACTTTTATGTGAAAATATAATATTTTAGATTATAAATAAGTAAATAATTCAAAGTTACATAAATAGCCCTAGAAAAATAGTGGTATTGTCGTTGAGGCTTATCCGTATTCGCCATATACACGGACTGACGTAAGAGGGGATTGCGGAGCGCCATACTTTAGTATACCTAATATCTTGATTGTTGGGCCACGCGAAAATACAGTTGTACTGAAAAAACGGCACAGGTTTATTGTCGCCCAGCTAGTACTTACTTAATTTGGTGGTTCATAGCAATTAAATTAAGTTAATTTAAATATTTATTTACAATATTTACTAATAGACAGTTTAAGTCAAATATATACCTTAATTCGCTAAGAAACATGACATTGATTAAGTAGTGTCAGGGTGATAACGAACTAGTACCAACAATTTTCCTAAAAGTATTTCAAATAAATCATAGTAAATCCTTTTGAAATAAAAAAAACAACTGTATTGGTTTAAAACATTTTTTTTTTTATTATTATTAATGTAATCTATGGACTTGTAATACATTTCAAATGTTAACGAGAAATTATACATTTATAGGACAGATTAACATTCCTGAATGTTTTTCAATAATAAAAATAAATATTCTAGTACACTCTCAAGACATAATTGATCAATATTTTTGTTGTTATAATCACTACCTACAACTATGTTCAGTCATGTCGTTCGTCGAGTAAAGCCGCGTGCGTATTCATTTTTAATTGTTTATAGCAACGTGTTATAAAATTACTGTTTGCCCAAAGTGTTAAATAACTATCGCACGTAAAGAATACAGTGTACAATGTGTTTCATATTATACTGTAACACATATGAAATGCTCAAATATAGATAAAGACAGTTTTGAATATCTTAAATCTGTCGGCAAAAATACAATTATGAAAAATGTTTCAACCAAGTTAAAACTGGTCGACACGATGATATCCCGATTAAAGATACTTCTAAGCAAAAAGAAAAAATAGTACCTACAACATTGGAAATAGATACAAAATCAATTATCAATAAATTGGATGAAGTCCTAAGAAACTAGTAAACTACAAATAATTCACTATAGGTACTTAACAATCGTGTTATTGAACTGGAAAAATCATTGAAAGAAAAAGATAAAGTAATCCAAAGCTTGGAGTATAAAATTAACACTTTGGAACAAAATGAGAAGTCTTGTTATATCGAAATTAGCGGTGTCCAAAAGGAAAAGGAAGAAAATATTGAAAATGTAGTTCATGACATTGCTATTACATTAGAAATAGATCTAAACTTGTTCGATATTAAAAATGCTTATCGTAAATCATCTAACCGAAATTTGGATAAGCCCTTGATAATTGTCGAATTGGCTACAAGAAGAAAATGTGATGAATTTATTAAGAAGCGAGGTAAAATCTAATACAAAAATCAACGAATCTTTATAAACGAAAGTCTTACAGCATTCAACAGAAAACTATTTTGGGAATCGAGGATGAAAGGTAAAGAACTGGGATATCGTTTCATTTGGTCAAGAACACTTATTAATCCTCTTTCCTTATTAATCACTCCGAACACTTATTAATATGCCCCAATCTGAAGATTAAGTGCATTAAAGACGACCTGATTTTGGCAAATGACAAGGCAATATACGTTGCTGATTACTGGGGAAACAGAATTTAATTTGGTGATTCCGGACACGAGAGAAGAAGAAGAATTTGGTCAAGTCATATGGCAGGATATTTTGCAAAAAAGATGAACGGGGAAAAAAGATAGAAGTAAAATGTTTCGAAGATCTTAATTTTTTATAATTCACTTTAAATAGAATAGGTATATTATTCTTTATCTCTAAATTAGTTACTTCCTACACATTGGGAAAATATTTTCATATATATTCCATTATACCTACATTTGGAATCTTTTTCTACTTATATAAATTAACTTATATAATTTTATCTAATAATTTTATAAATGGGATTATTTTATTTGTACAAATATAGGTTTAATATTTATCAGCAATATTTTAATATCTCTATCAGGTCAACTCTAATATTAGGCGTATAATTAGGTCAAACGATCTAACTCATATTACAAATAATCATATAAATATTATGCTGATTAGACAATCATCAATTCTATATATTATCTGTATTGTAAACACACATTCATACCAAGATTTCATAACAATGATAATTAATAATATATTAAAATGTCATTGGTATAGACTAAGCAATTTTTTCATTACTTTAATATCATAAATTATTGTAACAAACTCAGACTTCATAGACTTTTACATAACAAACTATGATGGAAATATAATAAATAAAGATTTATATGAGTATTTGATGGGTTTAGAGAATAACGATTTTGACGTATTACATATGAATATTAGGTCTTATAATAGAAATAGAAATGAATTTTGGTGTATGATAAATGACTTAACGGTGTTCGGTCAAAATATCCAACGAACAAAATATCCAAATACTAATGTACACTTTACGTATTTATTGTTATGAAAGTGTTCCGTGTTTCATGTTTCCCTGTACATTAATGTAATTTTTTGTTTTTCTTATTATACTTATATTATTATAGGTATTATTAAAGGCTTATTTTAACCATGTATAAATAAATGCAAAAAAGCCGGTCAGTAGGTTGTGGAAGCACTTCGCTCGTCGGGTGTCAGTATTGGTGGATGCACTTCGCTACTGGGCAGGGTACTTTTGGTGGATGTATTGAATTTGAAAGCAATGAAAAATCATT
>JAIPRL010010533.1:0-15287 GCA_025469235.1 Pemphigus obesinymphae
AAATTTAGTTAACAATAATATTGAATCTAATATAAAATGTAAAGAGATGTACCCGTTTGTTTATTTTTATCCTCATTCGTCTATTTATATGTTTATACTTTTTCTCCCATACATTTATTAATATCATAAAAAACGATTACCTACTAAGTATAAATAATAAACATAATTAAAACATATAAGCATTATTATTACCATATTATCTAATTGTAATATATTATTTACTAACGTAACGCAACATTTCACAAAACATTAAAAACGTTAAAATATTGTAGGTACCTAATACCATTGATTATATATAGTATACTATATATAATCAATGCTAATACCTATACAAAACGTTTTTACTCAGCGTGCGGCGTATTACATCAAGTTTTATTTTTACATTTATTAGTGTTAAATTAAATAATTGCATTTATACTTGGAAGTATTTTTTCTTATTAAAGCAATAAAATGTTCTTATTAATTATTCAAGTATAGGTATATACAATATACGTAAACGTAATAGGTACATATAGTAGCAAATAGAAATAATTACAATAAATTGACACGATAAGTGCAGTTTTTTTCGAAAAGAAGAAGAAGAAGTGCAGTCATACAAATACGATAATATAAATTATTTTATAATTATTTATAAATTATAAGAACAGAAGAATACAAAGTTAATTTATTGTCCTAGGATCTGTTTTTTTTTTTATTATTATTATTATAATTTCATTTAAAACCGTTTGCAAAAAATGCCCTAGTTTAAAATAATGTGTTTTCGATGTGGCGCGGGCCTATTTTTGGTAATAATATTATTATTATTATTATTATATTGACACTAAACGTTCATAGTACCAATGATTATATATTATAATATATAACCAATGGATAATACAAATGGACAACAAAAGAAACGAGTTTTGTTATCGCGTGTACACTGTACGCGTTGCTCTGGCATTACAATATTATTGATGATTGGCATGCGGGTGAGTGGAAATGTTTTGACATGGATTACTAACACTAGTGATCATTTACGACTTACACAAGCACAAAGCCGCCCAGTGAAAGAATA
Organism: Pemphigus obesinymphae; assembly: GCA_025469235.1. Lineage (NCBI taxonomy): Eukaryota > Metazoa > Arthropoda > Insecta > Hemiptera > Aphididae > Pemphigus > Pemphigus obesinymphae. The sequence goes on from JAIPRL010010533.1 coordinate 1,055, forward strand.
ATAAGTTGTCTATATAATACTCCTTAAAATACGGCACTCGCGAGGCCCCTTATGGCTCATGTGCTTGCGTATTTTAAAATGCCTATACAAAACTCCTTAGAAATGGACCGCTTTCAACCATCATTCGAACAAAAATAAACACCCGTTTTTTTTTTTTATTAAATCAAGAAGTATCTAATGTCCTAATTGTAAGTCAATATGAGACGATTGATAAATGTTTAGTTCTCGTTTTATTTGTTTAATATTCGGTACAATTTCGACCAATGCAAGTCGTGCTCCGAGTTCAACCGGTTCCTTGCTTTTATTTTCATTGCCCCCATGGTTGAAAATCAACTTTCACGCCTGTAAGTTATGGCAAATGGGATCAGTATTTTCAAGGTTTTTTCCAATAATAATAATCTTTCGTCAAAATTTTGGTAGTTGTTTGTTTTGAAATCTATTTTCAGTGTGCTGCCTTTGCGAAGTCTAAGGAATATGCTTTGGATTCAATTTAAGTATCTGGAAATATTCCTTTATCCACTGAAAAGGGTTTAAGCACCTTGGCGATTTTTCAAATACCCACAAAGGGAACTTTGAGGGGGGGAAATTCCCCCCCTAGTTACGCTCCTGCCTATACCCAGTGTTTGGAAAGAACGACGTTCATGCGTTCACGTTCATATTATTTTGTGAACGACACGCAAACGTCACTCGTTTCTGTAAAATGAAACGTAAACGTGAACGACGTTCATATTTTTAAGGAATTTGAACGATTTTCAGGCGGTTTAAATTCAATTCAAATATATTAAAATTTCGCTTTAAACCTTATTAGATTTAAATATAATACTTAAAAGTCCAATTTTCTTGGATTTGCTATAAAATGAAAACGATATGGTTTCTATGAAGCAGTAGTATATTATACCTACCTGTATAAGAAAAATGTATATTTTGTTAATAATTGATTAATTAAAATGAACGCCTTCATTTTTTTTTTTAAAGAACGTGAGTGTGAACGTTTTCCTCTTAAATAAATTTGAACGTGAACGTGAACGAGTTCAATTTTTAAGTGAACGTTCCGAACACGGTACCTACCTACAATCTACGTAATAGGTATAATATTTGACATTTAATATTATCTTACTATAGGTATATAAAATAATACCGAATATACTGATTTCAATACCTGTAGCGGCTATATAGCTAATAACTATACTTATTTTACTATCAAAATTACTTTCTTATATCAAGTAAAAAAATGAGATGGTCCCACGTAAAAAGTATAATTTTTTTTTTCTTCCTCTTTAATTAAGGACCACCCTATTTTTATTTATTATTTATAGTATATTATATAGGTACTATGCCTACCTGCACTATCTATATTGTCGTCGATTTTGTACAACACTTAATAATTTTTCATGACGGTAGGTACCTATAATAGACCATAGTTACGCAGGTACCTACAGATGCGGAACTAGGAGAGGGGGAGTAAACGGGGTTTGATCCAATCGAGTAAAATTTTTGGTCTCGCGTAAAATATTTGAAGGTCTATAATACAAGTATTTCAACAAAAAAAAGTTGATGACTTTTTTTTTTTTTTGCTTATTCCCGTTTTTTAAGGAAGTATTTCAACTTTTTATTATTTGGCGTAATTTTACATTTCCCGGGCGTCAAAATTCCTAATTCCTGCCTTCTGGATTCCTATACAGATTTAATTTCAAGTAATCTCTCGATATAGGTACCAATAAAATAATATACTTACCTATTCTTTGATTGATTTCATACCAAAATTGAACTTGATTAATTAGTCGTAAATTATTATTATGCTAAATTATTAAATAGTTGTGAGAGAAGGCAAAAGAGAAGATGATATAAAAAATAAAATAAAATATTGGATTATTATTGATTAATCTATGACGGGGAACTCCAAACTACGGCCAGCGAACAAGTTTTAACTGGCTCTCCAATGGACGATAAGAAATCTAAAAATATACCTATGTAATATCTCACTATTACAGCATCGTTAGTTTTAATTTTTTTTTTTTTAATAAATAGAAACAGATTACCTAGATATACTATATTTTACAGTAATTCGATGGCTCATTCATGGTTTTTTTTATCAAGATTTTTTGAGATAAGAAATTAAATTGAAATTTTTTAATTGAAAATAATCGACCATTGTTTTTACTGCAGTTAAATGCACAACAGCTGATTGTGAATGGGTTTGAAAATTAACTGTTTTGTAAGCACAAACTATGTAAAATTATTAATCAAAAATATGTATATTTTTAATCCTTGTATATATTATATTTCTGAAAAATTAAAAATAACTTGTGTTTTTATACTTTTGGCCCTCCAAGTGCGTTTAATTTTTGATATGGCCTTCGAATAAAAAGAACTTTGGAGACCCCTGATCAAGGACGTATTCATAAGGCAAAAAGTGGCCAATAGTGGCGCCACCTGTGCGACTATCACTATCACCTTATCTAGTGATCAATTAGTAAAATTTGGAAATCTGTGGAATAAAATGATAAATGTATTCAATGAAAACATTCTTATCTCAAATTTAAATGAGCAATAATGATTCATTCATGTTAATTAAACTATCTGGTATGTTATACGTTTAATGTATTTAAATTGATCATTATATTTTATTTTAAAACAAATAAATTATAGATTACAATGTTTATTTTTTAAAAATGTCAAATACCAGCAGTGATACTGATGAGTTTTTTGATGCTGAAGACTTCACAGTTCGTGATCAGAAGTAAATATTTTTATTTTTTATACCAGTTTTGTTTAGTATTTAAACGTACACTTTTACAATTCAATTTTAATTTTGTAGTGAACAATCAAAACAAAATGTCAAAAGCGAAAAAGAACTTTTGGAAGAAAAGAAAAAAAATATGACTTTCAAAATATCTAATGCTCCTAAATTGGTATATTTCTTACATTGTTATTTTCAAGCATATTTTACAAATGACTTGCATTAGGTATCGGAGCACAATGGTCGCCGTAAATTCAATGAAATACGACAACACATGCAAATCGATGAAGACGAAATGCAAGCTGTATCGCCGACTGAAAGTCAAGCCTCATCAGCTGATGGAGTATTCTTAGCACCTTCACATAGACCTAGTCATCCTTTCAGAGTTATTGAGCCAGATGGTGCATCTGTGCAAAGTATTTTATCCTTAGGCAAAGTTGGTCGATTATTGGGAAGCGTTACTTCAGATCATTTCATAGGTTTATATCAAATTGTTAAATATTTAAAAATAATTTTTAAATAAACTAACTTTTAGGAAAAGAATCTGGTTTGCGGCCATCATTGGAAACCAATAAATCATCAGAACCATCAACACCAGTTTCTTGTGAAGATAAGCTTATTGTACCTGCTGAACCTTTCAGAACTTTCCATGAACCCGATGTAATAGCAAGCACAAAATCTTCAAATAATGGAACTGTTACTATAGAAAATGATAGACCTATTGCTCCACCTAGACGGCGAAGGCGTAAACAAACAAATATCTCAATTGAAAATGATGGTGCTAAAATGAATGATAACTCAAGTGTACAAAAAGTAAATTATGAAATTTATTTAAGTATAGTATAGTATATTAACATATTTTTTTAAATAGCAATTGACTATTGAAAAAGATGAAACTAATGTCAATTGTTTAACAAGTCCGGCGAGTACCATAGAATCATTGACAAGAGAATTAGAACACTCATTGGATCTTCATTCTGCTACTAAAGGACAATACATTGTTAATCATCATGTATGTTATATTATTACCTATGTTTTCCTTTTCTAGTCAAATAAATTGAATATTTTATGTTTTAGGACAAAGAAAAACCTGTTCTTAATATTATTAAAAGAACTGTTGAAGAAGTAAAAGAAAAATCTAAAACACTTACTTCACATAGTAATACATACCCGATGGCTGGTACAAGTGGTATAGCTTCTAATAGATCTTGTAATCGTGTTGCTTCGCGAGAACGCCGAAGATCAGCTGGTGATGAACAAGAATTGAGAGATCAGCAGTTAAATATGTTTTTAAAAACTCATACTGATTCTGGGAAAAAATTAACTGATATTGTAAGTACCTATTTTTTTTATTAATAAATATTATTCTGAATAATAAATACATTTTCAATATAGGAAATACTAGAACAAATAACTGTATTAAATTTGGATACTGGAGAAAGAGTTCCACTAAGTATAGCTGAAGATAAATTACCTCAATGCATTAATCCATTATCTTTACATATAATGCGCTTAACGTCAGAATATGTGAGCACTCCTAATTTAGATTCCCATTCATATAGATCAAATTCTATAAAAAAACTTAAAGAATCCGATGAAGAAAGTATTGGCAGTAAATCAAATGATACCGTGGCTACTGGACGGGATGATCCTGTTGATGAATCTGCTATACGTCGACGCACAGCCAGAATCAAAAGATTTTTGGGAACTACTGTAAAGAAAACTGTAAATAAAGCTAGGACTATTGCACATGAAGTATCTCATGTAAGGCACAAAGAAGATGTTATGGAGATAGCAGACTTAGTAGAAAGACCACAACCTACAACTGATGTTCCTAATGCACAAGTTAATGAGGCGTTCAAATTAAGAGCATCAAATAGTCATAAAGGACCCTATGAATTTGATTCTGTTCAACATGTTCAAGTAAGTTATTAAAATATAATATGGTACTTTTTAAGTATATGCTACTCATTTATATGAAAACAATTTCAATGCTAAGATTTCATAAAATATTTAAGATGACCTTTGTGCGCAAGTTTTATACACTAAAAAGACCTATTTCTATTTTTGGTTTCTTGAAAACTGTTTTTAATTTTTTAACAGCTACTTTTAATAGAATTTTTAAAAATATTTTGTTTCTTGTTTATTACTTAAAATTTTTCAGAATAATAATAAATATATTAATTAACCAAATATTGGAATACAAATTATTGAAAAAGTAAAAAGTCAATTTCTTTATAAATTCATTCAAATCAGACTACTTGATAAATCAATAGATTTATGTCACAATGGACAAAATATGGACACTTGAATAAAATTTATAATAAATTCATGAAACGTCGACGATTATTTACATACCTTTGCATATGTTATCGTTGTATGCAAAGCTAGTAAGGTATTTATACTGGTTGCGAGTAGTACCCTTCACACACAAATATTCATTTACACCCTCACAAAACATTTTTGTTTACAATTCTTTGAAAATTGTCTATATATTACCCCTTAAAATTAGCCTGCAGAGCTTTCTTAAATAAGTTTAAAATATAAATTTAGTTTAAAAAAGATATGTTTATATACATATAGAATTATTGGTTTTACAATGAATAAAATAATATATTGTTGGTTTTTACTATTTAATGTATACAATTAATTATTTTATTAATGGTTAATCTATTATATATGTATATTTTCGAACTAAAAAGGAAAATTTATTAATACAAATATGTATAATATGTTTTTATAAATTAATGATAATAATTAAACTGTACCTAAAATGTATAACTTCATTTGAAAAATATTTAACATACTCGTATATTAATAATTTTTTAGGAATTCTGCCATGAACACACTGGCCCTGTATGGTGTATGAAATTTTCAATGTGTGGTAGACTATTAGCTACTGCCGGACAAGATCGTGTACTTCGAATTTGGGTTCTGCAAGATGCTTATAAAGATTTTCATGAAATGCGTAAAAAATATGATGCTGATAAAGTTTCACCAACACCGTCAACAGAATCTTTAGTTTCTCAATTATCTGTTGATGACCAATCATTTGCTGCTGATCCAGATGATCGTGGGCCATTTATGTCTCGTCCATTTTGTACATATACTGGACATCGTTCCGATTTGCTGGATATTGCTTGGTCAAAAAATTACTTTGTCTTATCATCATCAATGGATAAAACTGTTCGATTATGGCATATAAGCAGAAGAGAATGTTTATGTTGTTTTCAACATATTGATTTTGTGACCGCTATATGTTTTCATCCACGAGACGATCGTTACTTTTTGAGTGGATCACTGGATGGAAAACTCCGTCTTTGGAATATTCCTGATAAAAAAGTAGCAGTTTGGAACGAAGTCGAAGGACAAACAAAACTTATAACTGCTGCTAATTTTTGCCAAAATGGTAAATTTGCAGTAGTGGGTTCCTATGATGGTCGTTGTATATTTTATACAACAGATCAGCTACGTTATCATACCCAAATACATGTGCGTTCTACTCGTGGTAGAAATTCAACGGGCCGTAAGATAAGTGGTATTGAACCAATGCCTGGTGAAGATAAAGTATTGGTAACATCGAATGACAGTCGCATTAGATTATATGATCTCAGAGACTTGAATTTGTCTTGCAAGTATAAAGGCTATGTTAATATAAGTAGTCAAATTAAGGCTAGTTTCAGCCATGATGGTAAATATATTGTGTGTGGGTCAGAAAACCAATGTATTTATATATGGAAGACACACCACGACTATTCAAAATTTACATCAGTAAGACGAGATCGAAATGACTACTGGGAAGGAATCAAAGCACATAACGCTGTTGTGACTTGTGCAATTTTTGCACCCAATCCAGAAGTGGTGTTTAGACAAATGAAAACAGATGAAAACAGTAGCCAAGATGGATATGTTTTGGTGAGCGCAGACTTTAATGGTTGTATACGTGTGTTCATCAATCGAATGAAACCTAAACATAGTTCGTTACCAGCCAGTGCTATGGCATAAGTTTATACAACTAAAATTGGTATTTTTTTTAAAATAATATAATAATTTTATGCTTGGGATCATTGTGTAAATAAGGATAAACTTGGATTATTGGAACAAATTATTTATGTTAATAATTAGTTACAATTTAATTATTAGAAATTAATAATTATAGTTATAGTAATTACTAGATAGACGGTGCGGTATGATTAATTTTAATTTGTTACCATTATTTTATAACAGAAAATGTATTTTAAATCAATTCAGCTTCTGGTAATCGTTTTTATGAATGTTAAATATTTTTTAATACAATATCTACTACAAAATATATGTTTTAATTGTTTTATATTTCTTTATGGTTAAAGCCATAAGAACTTTTTTGGGTGTAGCTACTGTTACTGCACCCGGCCGAATATTTATTCTGAATCAAATGAACTTATCAATAATTATATTTATATGATTACCTGATAATCGCCACTCGTTTTTCGAAAGTCGACTGCTAAATTAAAAACTATGTACTGTTTCTAACCTATTTTTTTTTAGTTTAATGTAATAATTATGTATAATTCATTTTCAGATGATGAATAGGATTCATTTCTACTAGAAAGACCCATTCAAATAACATGTAAAAAATATTGGGTGCATAAACCAGTCCCTAAAATTGTGTGTAGTACGGAAATTGAAGTGCGTAGTATGAAATTTAAAAGTTTATTATTCATATTCACATCAGTGGCGTACACAGGATTTTTAAATGGGGGGGGGAGGGGCTTGAAAATAAATAAGTAATCAGTAGATACAAAATTAAGCATGAAAGAATAAAAAAGGTGCTTTATCAGTGTTATAATAGAATACTGTTAAAAATATATATTATAATGTAGGTCTACTAGGTCTATATATAATATATATATATATATATATATTTATAGTGGGGTCTTTACGGAGAGAGTCCAGGGGTACTGAAAAAGAACCAACAAATATTAATTTTGAAAACTTAAATAATAAAACTACATTTTTGTAGATAGAACTTTTTTTTAAACAATAATAATTGGAAATAGAGTTTGATGACTTGAAAAACTAATAATAATGCCCTAAAATGAATATAACTATAAATTTTATATAAATTTTAGATTCTGAGCGGTACAAAATATTTTCTCGTTTTATTATGATATTAAATGGTCTTATATTTTTCTTTGAGAAATGTATTGACCAGAAGACTTGACATCATGATCTAATTTATTAATGCGTACCCATTTTTTGGCATAAAATTTTATCAACATGGTACTTTGAAGCGGTAATTTGTGGGACTTTTTTAAAAATGCATCAGAAAAACCATTCAAAAATAATGAAAAATATGGGTTAAAATAATGGTCATTTCCTCATAAATCCGAAAATTTTGGTTTCAAACATTTTAAAATGATCACAGAGTACGTATTTATTTATTATTTTTTTTTTTTTTTTGATTTTTTAATACATTTATAACATTATTATGTTTTAAAGTTTAAAAAACATAATAATATTTTAATATTTAAACGTATATTTTAACCTCCACTTAATGTATTTACGATTTAAAATTATTTTATAAATGAGATTGGAGTTTTGCAGTAATCAAAATTCAATGAACTGTATTATTATTATTACTAGGCTGTGGTTCTTAGGTACTTTTCTCATTTATTACCAAACTAAGGAATAATCAGTTTTAAAATTTAAGGAAATGTATCCATTAAAACTTAAAAATATACCAAATCAATGTATTAATATTATATTTTACAACCTCATGACCTATCTTGTAGTTTCATGTAGTATTTCTGTCAAAAAATGTTAACTTTTTTGTCACATATAAGTACTTATGCCTAAATATTAAATTTATAATATTTTTAATTTTCAAATAAATATCTTAAAATAATCCAAAAATAAAACCACCGTTTACTGTACGGTTTTTTTTATATCACGATTACAAAATTATGAAAAATGTTATGAATATAAATAAAAAAAAAATTTTAAATTAAATTATTTTGTCACTCGTTTCTATTGATGCTTAATGATAACATTTTTTTCATGTGATGCAAAATATTCTAAAAATATTAAAATTAAATCCCCCCTTCACTTTACTAACAGTCCTTTGTCTGTAAACTAAGCGATTTTGCCTCTAAAGATAATAAAATATATCAATTATTCATGTAAATATCATTATATTAATGATTAGTTTTCAAAATACGTCACTGTATATATATAATATATAAAGTTGATAATTAAAATATAAAAAAATAAAATTATACTGGCAATGGAGGGGCTTCAGCCCCTTAGCCCCGCTCTGTGTACACCAATGATTAACATAATTATCCTTTTAGTCTCTATAATATAAATACTTCACATCGTCTTATAGTTTATTATAACTTTTTTTTGTCAAGTACAAATATTATTTAATCCGATTTTATGATACGTACATACGAAAAACCAAACGAAAATAAAAATTATCTGAAGCATAATAATTGTAGCGTATTGTTTTAATAGTTATATATAAAAAAAAAAAGAACAAAAGTTTTTGCAAATGTCAGAACCCAGTGAGACACCCTGTATTTGTTATAGATTACAAAAATTATAATAAAATATAATAGCTACTTTTTCAAGGAGCTAGCTAAAGACCTACCCCCTTTTTGATTTTTACTAATGAATATTTCGAGATTGAAAATTTTAGGGGCTGGCATAAACTATGACAAAATGATGGTGAATATCAAAATGTACGCGTAGTTTTAAGAAAATATCCATCCAAATTTTATGAATATTTTAGGATGGACATTAAGAAAAGTGACACACTGACATTGTGAATATTCAACGATATTCTAGAACTTTTATAATACATATTACCTAGGTAAGTATATTATATGGGTCGGCCACCAGGGTTGACGCAGGTCATACTGGCTTGTTATTGGCTCATTCACCTAAAAAAATCAAACAGGTTTGAAATGTCAAAACTCGAGCCGAACCGAAATGCGGATCGGACAGCCCGGTTTGATAAAAGCATATGCACTCGTATATTCGACCGGCAGTTGGTTTTTTGTTGGTTCGGTTCCATTGTACACAAAACTAAAAAGTATTTATTAGGTAACAAAATTATTTAATATAAAAATGGCTTCATCTTGTATTTCGAATACTTTGAATAATATTTCAACTATTATTTACCAACCAGAAAGGTATTATAATTATCTAATCTTAATGTACAATATATATTTTTAAGATGATTTCCATTTATTATCATAATTATCTATCAAAAGTCTCTTGAATTTTTTTAACTTAACTTCTAGTTCATCTCCATCTAATTTAGCAGACGTTACTTCTACTCTGGATACAATTAGAAAATCTGGATTGTTTGGACTAGGACCTATAATCAAGTCTACTTCGTCACCCACATCCAACGTGTGACTTTTCTTCGATACCTTTTCGCCGTTTACTCTGATACGACTCTCGTAAAAAGCGACTTCAACTTTACTAGAAACAAAAATAAAATTGAAATGTTAAAGAATGCCATAAATAACATAAACGTTAAACGTTACTTTCTCGATTTTCCTAATGCGTGCTTTATGATAGAATCCATTCTCATAGTACTGGTTCTGACTCTAACCAGTTGACTGGAATCGTCCATTTCTAGATCATTTAATTCATCATCAGAATCTTCATCACGCTGCAATGCAAATAAAGAAAATACTCGATTTGGATTTACAAACATCGTTCACTTGTTTTGGTAATATTACATTTTTCGTACGTTTGTGACGTTTGTCCGGGTTTTGCAGAATTTCGAATTTATTCCCGAGAATCGACCGTCGGCGACACGTACGGCAAATACTCGCCACCGACCGTTTGTGCGGCAGAACCGAGGACGAAACCCACGGTACAGATTGTCGCAGTCCGGCAGACGACAATAGTTTCGTTAAGAATCTAAAAGAATTGAACATTTCACTTCTTCGGAGTTTTTCGAACGGTAAAACGCTAAAATCGAAAACCTCGCACGACGGACGTGGTTTGGCGCACGGCCGATAATATATTATACCGTACGATAAGAACATTATTATTACCGTGATAACGACTGCGCCGATCGGTACGAGAATTTGGTCGACGAAAACGAATAATTATTACAAAACGGCGAAAATCCCGTCGAGGAATTCGTCGTAAAACGTGATGATACATCGGAAAATCATTATAATAATTTTATCGGTACACCGGCCGTATCGAGTTCGGAACACTTAAATATAAGTATTTTCCGAAACGTACACCGACCGGGAGCGGCGGCGCGCTCCTGTAATCCTGTTGCTCTGGAGGTCGGGATGGTTTGGAGGTACGTGACGCTGGCACCCGCGTTTTGGAAATTTGATTCAAAATTGATACCAGCGATTATTATATCATTTGTACAAATTTGTAACATCAAATTCGAAATTTGTACACCCTTCCGACACCCTTAAATATCGATTTTTGTGTTGCGGGTGCCAGCGTCACGTGACGCCAGCACCCGAAATTTGTAATTTTTATCCTATGCACTCCAAATTCGTACCGGCGGATTGTTATATCATTTGTACAAATTTGTAACATCAAATTCGAAATTTGTACACCCTTCCGACACCCTTAAATATCGATTTTTGTGTTGCGGATGCCAACGTCACGTGACTCGTTTTACTAAAAATTACGCCTATTAGTACATTACCTTGTCTATTTAAAGGTATTTTAAATTAGTATCTATAAGTCTTATAAGTCTATATGTCTTATATAAAACCCATGGCTGCTATTCCTTTGCCTTCACTTTTTTTAACTTCATATATCTCTTTACCACATCCAATTGATCGTGCAATCAATTTTGTAAGTAAAACTAAATATTTCAAGAGTTTTGTTTAATTTTAAAATAAATTATAGTAATTCAATATATTTTATATTTATTTTCAATAAAATTTTGCTTAGTTATTTGCACAGAACATGCAATGTATAAATGTATAGTATTGCATGTTTTAAGTGATTTACATTTCAAGAAAATTACAATGCTTATAATATTATATTGTAAAACTGTATTAATAAAACATGATAATTTGGCACTCGTTCAATATGCATATTAAAATATTTATTGATGTTATTTTAGACCTCCCAAAGGTGTTGTTAGCAATGAATAATTTACTACAAATTACTGCTGATTTAAAAGAGAGCGCCGAAAAAATTGCCCAATTCCCTGCAGTAAGTAAATTTTTTTTTGTTAATGAACTTTTGAAACTTCTTAATTTAATTTTTATTATTAGAATTCTGTTAACAACCTATTCAATACTAAAGATTTGAATTCCCATGAGCTGCAGCAATCTGTGAAAAGGACATCATATATTGAGGATGATGAGCCCTCCATTATTTCTTGCAAGAAATCTAAAATGGAAGGCTTATTTGCTGCAGAAAATGTTTTTGGAAACGAGGTTCGTAATATTTTTCCAATTACTCAAAATGTTTAATATTTTAATTAAAGTATTTAATTATTAATTTAATCTGTGAAATATATATAGGTATTTCAGAATAAAAATATTCAGTTTTTATCAATAATCTTTATTTTTCAGGATGATGCAAATACTAGTATTACTACTAGTAGTACTAGTAGAACTCTACCTGAAGCACCTTCAATAAACACCCCAACCTGCAAGAACATTAAAATATTAAAAACAATTAAAGAATGGGATTTTACCACAATTGGTAAATGTGGAGTTTCAGGAACTGATGAAATTCCCAATAACGTAAATATAATTTGGTTATTTAAGTATATAGGTAATTTTAAATTTCTATATAATTTTTATTATAATATTCTAGGAATTACACTTTCAAGGCGGACAAATAGTAATCAGCAAAGAAAAACTTTTGGCGTGTACATCCAAAAATGAGTCGGCGTTGGCTGCCCAGCTCCTTGCAGTTATGTGTGAACCCTTAGAAATGGCTACACATTCCCTAACTGGGGAATGTAGCAATGTTCATATGTACGAATCAAGTGTACGAGAAAAAGGAAAACTCAACGAAGACAAAGTGAAAACAATTAGAGGTACATGTATTATATTTTATTATTATTATAAATTATTTTTATAAGAATTATCATTTTAAATTTTAGACATAGTGAATGCCAGATTTGTAAATGCTGACCAAAGACTAGTGGACAATGGGATTCGAGGGAAGCTAAAATACATGGCAACAAAAATGTTTGGGACTACCTTTAAAAAAAATAATAATAATTAAAATTGTAAAAAATATTAATTTACCTATATTTAATTTTAATATAAAATATATATTGTATTTTTCGTTTTTTTTATACAATATCACAACATTATTGCCTGAGAAAAGTTTAGATTTTTCTTTTTTTGAATTCAGTTGAATTTTAAGGAAAAATGTACATTTTTCTTAAGCAAATTTTCCATTAATTTTCCTTACAAAATATAAATGGACTTTCAATGGAATTTGAATGGAAAATCTTTAATAGAAACTCTATGGAAAAAATTTCCTTAGGCAATTCTCCATTCATTTTCCTTACAAAATATAAACAGAAAATCAATGGAAATTTTGAATGGAAATTCAATAGATGGTTTTCCTTTGGGTGCCCAAGAATATATATATAAGTTTATATACATATATTATAAATTATATAATATGGCATACATATTAAATTGTTTATTTATTAAATATATTTAAATAATAATATTTTAGGATCATTTTAAGTTAAAAGATATAATTATTACAAATTTGAAATAATTTTAAAAAAAATTTTAATTTTAATTACATTTAATTATGAAAGAATAGCATGTTATTAATGATATGGTATTGAATTCAATTGATACATGTTTAATGAATTCTAATAAAAATAATTTATAATGTAGTATTTTATATTGTGTACAATAAAAGTTCAATATTGATCTTATCTGATGATGATCCTTCCATAACTTTATGTTTTGTGTCATCATATATTTCTCATTTTTTATCGCCTCTGTACGCATAAGTACTGTAATGCCCAATTGTTGACCTTAGACCACTTCTTTCTCCACCATGAAAAACAATAACTCCCCTGATAAAATAATTTTTGTCACCAGCTACAATAATTTTTGGAATGTCGCTTAATTTTCAATTTATAGGTTTTATGAAATTTTGTTTTATGCAATCTACTGGCAGGTCTTCTATATTGGGAAGACTTGTTGATGCACCTAAACCTGTAAAAATATCAATACTGAGATTTAGTAAAAAAGCTGTGTTGTTTAACGATTTCATATTTCAGATAAGTAATTGATAATTTAAAATAGACTGTAATGTATACTGAAAATGGAAATTGGATAATGACGTATACTCAATAATATACAATTATTAATAGATGATTACAATAATTTTAAAGAAAAATATACTTACTGATAGGAATGGAGTTCAATTCGATGAAGATATGTGAAGTAGCTTTCACAGATTTATTTCTTACATCTCTGCAATAAGTACACATTTCCTTGGAGTTTTCTAAAAATTCTTGTA
>JAIPRL010010534.1:0-15287 GCA_025469235.1 Pemphigus obesinymphae
TTTATTGAGTACAACACCTCATTAAAATAATTACTTTTGCAAATCGTATACATATCGGTTTATGTATTTTATCCGAAATAATACTGTTAATTAATTAATTTTAAAAATATTCCGCCTACGGCGGACATTGGCGTTCGCTTCCTAGAAGATAGTCGTTCACTCCTAAAGTGTAAACTGTTGACAAAATAAATAATCCGAAAATATTGGTTCTAAATACTTGAAAATGTCATAATGTATGTATTTTATTCAAGTTTAAAAAAAATAAAAAGGATTTTAATAATGATTATAATATATACCTACTTATATATAATTTAACCATATTTTTATGTCTCCAATTAATGTATTTACCATTTAAAATGATTTTACAAATGTGCTTGAATTTTTTTGGTAACTAATTAAAATTTGATGAACTATATTATTATTAGGTACCTACTTTTATAATTTATTACTAAGCTAAAGAATAATTAGCTTTAAAATTTAAAGAAAATTTATCAATTAAAACTTAAAAGTTTACCAAATTAATGTATTAATATTAGATTTTACAACTCTCGTGATCTATCCTGTAGTATGTTTTATGTAGTATTTCTATCAAAGACTGCATATCTTGTCGTCAGTAGGTAGACATAAGTATTTATGTATGTATATATGTACTTATATAGACATACATATTTATATCTAAAAATTAAATTTCAAATAATTTAAAATTGAAAACTCTCATTTACTATACAGTTTTAGTAATATAAAAAAAAAACTTACAAAATTAGGAAAAATGTATGAATATAAAAATATGTTATGTTAAAAAAATTATTTTGTCACTCATTTTTATTCGTGCTAATGTCTGTAATGATCACATTTTCCATATGATGTAAAATATTTTACAATATTATTCTAAATATATCAAAATTAAGCACATTTAAAGATAAAAATGTCGAAAAGTTCAAAATTCAAATGAAATATTTTGAATAAGTATTATCATTAATTCTTCTTCTTCTTCTTCGCCTTCTCTCCCAATTATTTGAGGTCGGCCACCCTGGTTCTACACTTCCACTTAACTCTATCTCCCGCATCTTCTTCTCTTACTCCCACCTAATATAATACCCACCTAATATCTAAAATATGAAAAGAACTCTTATTTTGTTAACGATTACAAAGTAAGTGTCTAAATTAAAGTTGTCATTTTTATTTGTTTATTAAATATTATCATACCTATTTTATTTTAGTCCTTGTTACAAGTTAATGAAGATGACCTGAAATGCGAACTTAACGTTGCTTATAAGCATTTGAATAAACAAATACTCAATAATAATAAATCACAAGAACTACTTAAATCTATTGTCACACATACCACATATCCTAATACATACAAGCTAATGAAAATTGCATTATCTATTCTAATTAGTTCAACGACATGCGAACGTTAATTTTCATCTATGAGAAGGATCAATACTTATTTAAGATCAAATGTTACATGAAAAATTTTCGGATTTGAATATACCTACTTAATATTGAACGAGACATAGGTATCTAACAAAATAGATAATGAACAAATACTTAACCCATTTGCCGAAAAAGAAAGAAGGATACTATATTTATTTTTGGAATTTATTAATACTTTATTAATGTATGATAATACAGTACTTTATTAGTTTCTACACAGTTTGTAATTATTTTAAATTTGAACATTGATGAAATTATATGTACAGAGAGAGAGAGAGGGGTGCTACCCCCACCATCTATTTTTACTCTTAAACCTATTGGGCTCAAGCCCTATGTATTTTCAGACTCTATTTACCTCTATGTATATACCTATCAATCCAGGTAATTCCCAATGTATACCTAATATTAATAAATATTGATTTTTTATTTAAAATTAAATATTCAAAATAAAATATTGAGTAATTATTTAACTAATATTCAAATACAAATATTTAATGTATAATCATTATTCAATGTTTATAATTATTAAGAAACAAATATTTAAATTAAAATCAATAATTAATAATTAATAAACATTTATTGTTTAATATTATATAATATTGTAAGTTAAATATGTTAGTATTATACATATAGTATCTATATATTATATTCAGTAGCGTCATTTTAGTCTTTGAAAGGGAGGAGCAAAAGTTCTGATCGGCCCAAATAACTGAAAAAAATCGGCCGCTGCGCTCCTAAACTTCCTTTATCTTAATACAATATTTCCATTTATTATTAAATATGTAGGTATTATACGAGTATAATATATAATACCTACGTCCTATATATTTAATTATATATACTATTACATTATATTATAATGTAATAGTAAATTAAATACACTGTAAACTTGATCCATTTTCTTTGGAATTATTACTAATAACTTTTATACTGAAATAATAAATGTTATAATAAATATTCGGCCGGACACCGCCCCCCGCCTTCAAGAAGGGAGGGAGAAATGCTTACCCTGCCCGCCCCAAAATGATGCCACTGATTATATTTGTAGTTATATACTTTTATATAAGTACGAAATGAATTACTCGGCTTCGCAGTTTACCCATTAACAGTTTTACAATAATTTACCTCCCACCCGTTCCCCTTAAATGTCCAATTTCAAAAAATCCTTTCTTAGTGGTAGTCGATAGATAGTGTATAGGTTGTTTGATGGAGAATGTCTCGGATTCAAGTCAGGCCGAATCGGAAATTGTTGCACGAAATTTGTCTGTTTTTTTTAACATTTATTTTCTAACATATATAAAATAATTGTTTTCTAATGTTTATAAAATATTTATTAACATTTGAATTTGGTTTATTTAATGAAAATCTAATGAATAGAAAATCAAAATTAAATGAAAAATAAATATTTATAAAATATTGAATATTGGAATTTTAACGTTTATTAAATATTTAATAAATATTTTCATGTTACTTGGGAAGTACCTAGCTGTATCGAAAAATAACTATAACTATATATAATATTTTGTCATAAGGAAAATAATTTCCAACTAATTTACTATATAATTACAAATTAATATGGAACCTTTCTATAATTATATAAGATATATCTTTGCATATATGATTTATATATCCATATTTTGGATCGAAATTTCTTTTAAAAAATTAAATGTTCATAATGTTTTTTACAGGCAATTTGATAGAACCACATTAAAAAATGAATATATTTGGAATTGGTTATATACAATAAAATGTATTCAAATGATAAACATGTATGTAAGTACTGATATAAAATAAATTAATACGGTTTCACCGCTGAGACATTATAGTATTTACATAAAAGTATAAAATACTCTAATGTCGTGAGGGAAATAATTTCTAATTTAATTAACTTATGAACAAAAAAATAAAATGATAATTTAAGTATAAGATAGACACGTAATATATTTCTGTTTTATTTATGGCGATTACGAATAAAAAATCAAAAATGTAATTATAATATTTTTATAATTATTATGAGATTTTGAAATGAACATTGATAAAACTTTCAGGAATATGCATAAATTTGATTTCATATATAAAAAAATATATATTAATTAAAATTATACCTGTATACTTATAAATTATAATGTACCTGTATCGAAAAAAATGAATATCATTCAGATATACTAATATATTTTAGTGATTAAATAAAAATAACTCCAATAACGGCCTTGTAAGTACCTACCTAATGCATATTTGATTTATATTATAACAAGGTATAGATAAGTGTGCTATATAGTGACAAAAACTGGATCCACATAATTAATTGAATAATTGAAATTATTATATTACCTATATATATATTCATCAAGCAATCTTTGAATAACAGGTTAGTACACACTACATTATAGGTGTTTTAGGTCACGAAAGAATAGGCAGGGACATAGTCTTTAATGTGGGTCGGGATCACGCAATAAATTTGTCAGTTTCTTCAGCTACTGTTAAGTGGTTCATTGTCAAAATCGGGTGTAAACACCTTTACAAAACATATACCTATATTATTCACAAAGGATATTTCTACTTTTGTCCCCATTTTAACACGATTGTATCTTATATCCATTGTATTTTTACAGCTTATTATTCTCGTGTTATTTCACTATATACGCGTGATTTCAATAGCAATAAATTTTCAATCACTATCGTAACTTCGTATATTCCATTTGTGAATACCTTTCCCTTACTTCCCCATTTTATTTTTCTTCTATCTTTATGATCTATTACATGATAATCATATAGGAACCTATAACAAATACCTATTGCATGTGATTCATATTCACTTCAGAAGTTAAGTGTTCATGTTATTTTTAAAGAAAATTTTATAGAACCACGTTAGAGCTGGAATATATTAAAAACTGGTTAGATACAATATAATGTATTTAAATGAGAAACATGTAGGTACCGATACTAAATAAATAAATTTATAAGTAAGCGTATATTTATTGTGTTTGTGTACCTATAACTATATAAAAATTAGGTACCTATATTTTATTATAACGTTAGTTTACAGTTATAAATATGCACAATGGAAATTAGAATATGATATATTATTATTTATTTATTTAACGGACAATTATTAGTCTCAATCACAGATATATAAAACACTAGATAGCTAACTTGTTAAACGAGACTATATAAGACATTGATGCCGACGCCATTTGTATGGTAGTCAATGTTATTGTTTATTATCCCACAGATATATAAAACAAAGTATAAGATACCTAAATTATATTTAATAAAAATATTGATAAATACCGCAAAAGTTCAACGACTTGAAATATAATATGGGTAGGTATAATAAAATATAGTAGGTACCTACTCTGCATATGTGAATTCGGTCGGACTTATCGTCTCGAGTTTTTTATATATGTAGAAATGTTTAAACCTATAATATTCATATGTCTATGAAATAATTAATTATACATATATATATATATATATTTATATGTCACTGAATTATTTCCGACTGAAAATATTAGGTGGTATTATAGATTATAGATACCTAATTGATAAGGTTATTATGTAAACATTGACTACCAATGCATATGGCGGCTGGCTTCAAATAATATCATTAGTTAGCTATCTAGTGTTTTATATATCTGTGGTTCCAATATAAAATATGATTACATGATAACAATGATAACATTACACAAAAAATAATAAATAAATTAGTAAATTTATAGAAAAAAAGAAATAATAACAACCAACAATTGACTTTACAAATTATACACACTACACAAATATTACGTTATATAAACAAATATAGGTACATTATTCATTTCATTCTCAACAGACAATAAAATATTTACAGGCGAGCATGACATTATATAGTTTGCGAAACATGTGGAACATAATTTTTATTGCGAGCATTGTGATTACATTAGGTACCTATTTATTTTAAATGTAATATGCAGGATAGAGCTATCGGATATTATTATTAAGTGATTTGTATAAAAATGTGAAATATGATTAATTTCTTCTATCTTTTAAAAATTGTAAATTTAAATATATGAAAATGTTGTCATAACCAGAATGAGCAGGTCTATGATCGATAATGTATGTTTCCCATATAATTGAGACATATTCTAGTTGAGAACGAGTAATAGGTGTGTAAACACATTTCAATGTGAATAGATCATTAAAATTAAAACAGTTGCGTTTGATCATGCCAAATAAGAAAAGAGTTTTGATGGTAAAAGTAATAAGAGTGAAGTCTAACAAAATCAAAATACATTATAAACAATTGAAGTCATTTGTTTGCTAATAATAAGCTATAGTATATTATATACTATAATTGTGATAAAATTGATTAGATGTAAATATTGTCATTTTTAAAATTTAAACATTTCTGATGACATTATTACCCATTTAGTTTGTGGTTGTCGGTCAGTATCAGTATTATAATGTTATCCAAACGCACCATAGTTTTCAAAGACTAAACTACGTAAGTTCCAAAACAATGGCGGTTTTATGGGGGGAGGACAGGTAGCTGAATTAAATTTTTTCTCGTATAATAGGTATACATAATAAGTAAAAAAAAAAGAAAGGCCATCAACTCAATTTTGGCCCCCTCTCCAAAATTAAATGCCCCACTGTTCCAAAAATATTTTTTTAAATATCAAATGGTCCGGTAAAGTAAAAAAACAGTCCCAATTTTTGGCGGTTAGCATCAAAGTTACAGTGATTTGAAGTTCATTAATATTAGCTAAAACTACGTATTTTTCTCGTCGTTTTGTAACAAAAAAGTCGTTGTACTGATGTGGGTTTTCATAACAAATCGTAGGATATTTTCGATTTAAACTGTCCGAGTGAGCGTAATGCGACCGGATGACCCTGCTTAATGTTTGGTTGCGGCAAAAAAGCAATTTGGTATACCTAAAACGCATTTACTTTGTCAGTTTGTCCTGTTACCTAACCGACGAGGTTTTTTACAACAAATCGGGAGATATTTTTGAATTACACTGTACGAGTGAGCGAAGCGATCGACTGCCTGGTTTATATATATAGGTTCAGACGGAATAAAAATAATACTACAAATTAATGTGACTTTTATGTGCAAGTGGCGGCTCGCAAGTAAATTCATTGGGGAAACTGAAAATTCAATATAAAAAATTATGAAAAAAACATTTTTTTTTTGTATTAATAATTGTAACAGTCTTTTAATTTTAATGTAAGATAATTTATATATATATATAATTTTTTATACTAAATCAATTCTTGTTTCTTTTTTCCCTGCAAAATCATCAATAATACTCTCCACAAACGTTGGGTCCTTCGTCATAAAGCTCATTAAATTTTTTTCAAGTCGCTCGTTTTTCATCGTATACATTTATCGTATAAATAAATAATAAATAATAATAATAATAATAATAATATTTTATTACGCGATACGCTGTGCTCGTTATCGATATTTTTCGCCCGTATTATTATTAAATAACACTCGTCTTATTACTATTTATGGAAAAATATAATACACAATATTATAATATTATCAATATTAATATGGAAAATAATAATAATTGTTTTCAAAACAGATAAAAATATTAAATTATAATATAATTTTATATTATTTAACCATTCTATTGTGTTAGGTACCTACTGCTTTTTTGTGATGAGTCGCAGTCTCAAAGACTCCCCTGACCAGCCGCCACTGTCTGTGAGTAGGTACGTAGGTATTTGTATACGAATAGTAAAGTAAAATCACATATTTATAATCTACGATTGTTGAATATAACATTTTTGATACGAAAACGTAACCTAAAAATTAAAATACGTCGTTTTAGATAATAATATTGAATTTTACATCGCGATTATAATATTTTGAAACCAATATTGCAATCGCGAAATATTGTGAATGCACTATCGTTTCCAGCAACGTAATCTGCATGATATTACGCTCCGAAGGGGTTTTTTTTTGTGTAAATTTAAAGTAAAAAAGTTGGGCGATTAATAATGGGCATATGGAAATAGTTACAATTTGCAGTTGTCCAGGAAACAAAAACGTTGATAGTTTGAAACCCACTTGCCACTATAATAATAATAATAATAATAATAATAATAATATTGTTGTCCCGCACTACCGCTCGTTCGGTTTCGTATCTCACTTTTTCGCATCGATTTTTACGTCACCGATTGCGTGCCGTTATCATAGATTTATTGTAATATACCTACCAGCAGGCTAGTCTGTGGCCGTTATAATAATATTACGAATGATTATCAAAGTTATCTACAAAAAATCGATAATATTTTGTGGTAGATACCTATCGATATGATGATAAATAATAATAACTTAACGTGTTATTGAAACTAGGTACCTATCGATTTATTCGGTTGGATAAATTCATTCGTTCGTCATCCATTCGGTTTGATGCGTCGACACGTGCGTAGGTACCTATATGACATCTTTCGTGTTTAATTGATAATTCGTTATTCGTCCGTCGTCGGTATTTCAGTTTTCACCATAAATCGCAAGTTTCAAGTGATCGGATCAACTGTTCGCTGTACAGGTAGGTTGGTAGGTAATATTATAAAATACCCAGGTATACCGTTTTAAGCCGTTCCAGTGGCGCGTTGCTCGCGAGTTTAATATTCAAACATAATATTATGCACTGATGACAGTGACGAGTATTACCCACGTTATGTTAGATGGTAACATTTTTGAACTTGTAGCAATGGTATAAACCACTTTCCCAAACCACAAAAATATGAAATTATCACGTCCCAAATACACGATGAATGGGACAGTGGAACACGTTTCTTAATATGGATTTCCATATTATAGGCATTCGAACGTCGAAAATTCATCCTGGACATTCCATAGGTAAACTCGTAGCATTTTTAATGGGTATTTTCTCTGTCAAATTGGACACCCAGTAATGAAATATTCGACTCGCTGGGTACTTACCTATCTTCTTAATATTTCTAAAATATATTGATGTATGGACGTATACTAACCTATAGGAATATGTAAAGTAGGTACTGACAAAATGATTTATTCAGTAATTCATGACTTCAAGTCTTGTCTTTTAAAAACATTTTAATATCATTGAACATAAAAGTGATATTAAATTGTATTGTCTGACCGTGGGTACAGGGTATTTATTCTGTGTACGATGTACATAAAAATGCTGGACACACCACACTTCGATTTTACTGTGCTCATGGAGGTAACACACGTTTGGGTAGCAAAACAACGTTTTCAATGATATTTATCAAATTATAGATTAAACACCATCTATTATGAAATGTTTTAAATGTTTAAGTTTCCTATGTTATTTTTCTGTACATAATCATGACTTAAATGTATGCCTTTAAATCATGTACATAATGTGATTGAGAATTTGAAATATTACAAACCATAAAATTTATGTACCTATTTTCTATAATACAAAAAAGTTATTTATTCGTTGCATATTAGTAGTTACCTAATTATAACATACGATGGATAAAAAAGCAATGATTCAATATTATCTTTTATTTAAACAAAATCAATACCGGACACAGGTCAAAGCACTGGTGGCTCTAGCATTTATTTATTTATTTTTTTTTTTTGGAGGGGGGGCAAAATTGAGTTGACCTTTTTTTATTTTGTTATTAGATTATTAAGTTCTTCCCAAAGAAATTATTTATGTGTGTCTCACGTAAACAAGGAAAAAAAAAGGTTATTGATACAAATTTTTATACTATATATAGTGTATAATCGCTAATTGGAAACACTATAACTAAATTCACTATTTTTGAAAATTTTATTTTTTTGGCTGCCTAACAAATTTATGTTATACGCTTATTAAAATAATTAGAATATTTGTATGTCATTTAATTTTAAACATGCCCATAACAACATTTTTTTTAACGGCAACCTCCCATTTTGTTAATGCATTCTTTTTATTTGTATTTTTTTTAATGAATTTTAGTTTTCAAGTTAAATATTGACAGTTAGTTATTTAAAATTTGAAAATATCGATCATTTTAAAATCTTAAACAGCTTTTACTCAGTAAATTTTGGGTTTAACCCAAACTAATTAAAAAAATATTTGTATCTGAATCTGTTATGAAAAATGTATCGACATAAACAAAATGTTTAGTTAGTATTATGCATGTGCAATAAATTGTTATTTTTTAAATGGAAAATATAGGTAAATTTTTGATAACAGATTTCGATAGAAACATTTTTTTGATAGACTCATTTTGTATTCTATTATTTTATTCTGTTTTATTTTATATATTATTATTATTTTGTCTTTTATTATTGTAATCTCAAGTTGGTTTTCAATAAGATTATGGGTGAATTAAATTGATTTGCTTGAATTTAACAAACGATTGGTATATTTTGGTTAAAATACCTGTTGATATACAATCCTCTTGTTCTAGACTTTACTCATAATATTTTAACAAATTTGAAGAGTCTAAATTTATAACATTTTAATACCTTTAGAAGGCAAGAGGGGGCCATTTTTCTCCTCATGGAAAATTAAATAAAATTATTACATACTTTTTAATTATAAAATTAATTATCAAAACATGAATTTTTTGGAAATTATGTTAGCTTTCTCAAATTTTTTTTATATGGTTGCCACTTATGTCACATTTTATTGGTAAGAATTAACAATATTATAATTTATAGTTTTATATTTTTGAACAAATGATAAATATATATGATAAATTACTAATGAATTTATTAACTCGTGTTTTATATATATATATATACAGAATTTTCTCATGTATAGGGATAATAATAAGAATTTTAAAGTTTTATGGTCAGGCTTAGTATTAATTGATATAACAAACTTATAGGCGAATATTTGAGCTAGTTTACAATTAAACCTCTAATAATTTAAGAATAAAATAAATATTTTTATTCTTTAATCTATAAAAGCTGATTATTTTAAAAATCTACAAGTTTCATAAACTAGGCCTTATTATATTGTGTATAGTATATACATTATTCAATATATATAATATATAATAATAGTATATAATATACACACATAAATTATATAAATTATTCAAATATTTTTGTATCACATAAATATGTTTCACCAAACACATCAACTTCAGGTATCTGTATTGTTTACTGGTTTTTTTCCATACTGTTTTAGATGATGCTTTCGTCTGTAACTAAAGAAGCTCACTTCTCGCTCTCTTCACACAATATACTATTAACATTGATTATTTACATACAATATTTATTAAATATAAAATCATAATTTATAATAAAATTATATTTATTTTAAATTATGTCCTATTTTATTTATAGGCACTTTAAAAATTAGAAGTATCATACGAATGAACAATGAACATTGAATACAACATGGACTATGAAACATTTGAACTTCTTTTTCCAGTATCAAATGAAACCGATCTCCAGGTATTGGAAGCAAAACTTCGAAATGACATCTATTACAGAAAATTATTAGTAAGCAATTTTTTTATCTTCAAATTATTAAAATTAATCTATAGGTAGTTTCATATTGTTTACTTCATTGGTCTTTAAATTATCTAATGGTTAAAACTAGGGATAGAACAAATGCATTATTAAAATGGATTTAAAATTAATTTTTTTATGCTTCAAAGTAAAAATAAATGTAGTAAATATAATTTAGTCATATTTATAAATATTAAAATGTAGATATTATGTATAAGGAAGATGTATAAGATAGGTCTTCTGACTTCTTAATCTGAAACAATAATTTAAAAATACATTTTAATTAATTTACTAAGTAATCTTTAAATTTTTACTGATTATTACCCAAAAAAATATTGCTATTGTACTGTACAATGACATGCTGTTCAATATTTTCAAACAAGAATGAGTGATGTAGGTCGGATACTACATATTTGTAATTGGAAAAATTTCTTTCAAATAATGTCACAGGTACATATTTATAATTTTAGGAATATTCTGGAAAATATGTTAAACATAAATAATGGGTTTAAAATATTCAACCCATTACTTTCATTAAAAAGTTTTTAAAATTGCATTGCCAATTTTATTTATTTCTTCTAATATTTTCAAGGACTAATAAATGTATTCCACGAGTTACTAATTTAGTAATCGATTCTGGTAATGTACCAAAATATACTTTTATTATTTTTCAATATTTTTTAATAAAAACAGCATCTTCACTATTAAGTTCATTGACAACTTGTTTTCTTATTTCAACATTTTTGTAGTAATAAATTGAAGCATTCAAATATTGTTATTTTCTCGCTTTTTGTAGATATGAGGATTGGCCGACGAGTATTGTATTCACATTCGTCACTATCTGGCCACTAGCCACTATGTAGGTACTATATCTATACCAATATAATAGTTTTTTTTATAACAATACATTCCATACAGCAATATGAAAGTATAAGAATTGTCATAATATTTCAAATGGATTAAAAAAAAAAAAATACATTAAAATGTATTTAAATAAATTAATAATTGACATAATAACCAATGTTATGTTATATGTATAATATTTTCAGAAGAAAATTAACATTTGTGAAAAAAGGACTAAAAATGTTTAAAAAGTTAAATACATTAAAAAGTAATATTACGTTAAAATAATCAGTCTCTAAAACACATTTTTCACTTGCAGAGTTATATTTTAAAACCAAAATAAAATTACATTGCATCAAATATCCTACCCTAGTCATAATACATAATTATTTTTAATAAATATTTAAAAATATGTACCTACCTAATATAAAATATTATATATATATATATGTAATATAAAAATGTATAGTAAATCTCTTGATTATAAGCGCATAAGGATGACGTAGCAACTGTGGATTTGGACAATGACCAAAAAAAAAAAATAAATAAATAAAAATACACTAATTGACATAAACTTTAAACATTAAATTTGAAATGTGTAATTAAAATACGTTAAAACTATAATCACGCATATCACATTAAACATGAATGGGAACTGCTAGTTAACACACGCATGCAGTTTGATAGATAAGTGACAATAAAATGACAAGTACCTATCGGAATTGTAATGATTTGTTATAAACTATTTGATATAAGACCACGAATAATTAAGAGTTTACTGTATATGTATAATGTAGTAGTATACCTAATATGTATTAGTGTATATTAATTAATATATTAATGTAGTATAATATTAGGTATATTATATTAAATTTGTATGTGTTTTGTATTTTTAACTTTGAAGTAGGTAATAGTATTTTTTTGTATTTTATAGATTTAAAAGTATGAATATGTTATTAATATTTATTAAGCTATACATAATGCTAGTTGTATATTTGTATATTATTATAAATGATAAAAATCATAATTTAACGCTATTTTTAATGTAAATTAAATATCAATACTTAATTTTGTATTAGAAATAATTTGATAGTACCTAATTATAGTTCTGTTTATAATTTTAGATTCTGAAATTAATTACTTTGGGAGGTGAACAAATGGTTCACTCAATTAAGCTGATGATGACAAAACTATTTGATGATATTCTTTTAGAAAAGTATGCATTTCATGACCGTGGATATAAGAAAAAGAAAGATTTTTCTAAGTTAGAAATAAATAAAGTATTATTTCGTAAGTTATTCTATAAAGTATATTATTTTTACATATAAATCACTTATGATAAAATGTATATTATACACTACCATCGGAAAGTTTCCGGATGGGGATATTCAGTGTAAGTAGTATTTTATGGTTCATTCTGGATCAAGGGTTTCACCTCCAAACATCCACCTTAAATAGAGCAGATAATTATCTTACATACCCTAACCCTTGTCTCCCACTAATCTAACTTACCTCCTACCTGTCTGACTTAACCTCCCCACACTCCTCCCACTTGTCTAACCTAATATAACCAACTTCCTACCTGCCTAACCTAACTTCCTCATATTCCTCCCATCTGTTTAACCCTACTAAACACCTTTCCTCCACTCCTTATAACTGTCTAATCTAACGTAACTTAACCTAACCTCCAACCACTCCTCCCATATATCTAACCTAATGAAACTTAACCAAACCCCCTCCCCCACCCACCCGTTTAACCAAACTCAACCTATAAAGAATGAAATACAAGACTAAACTTATTCAAATAGGGCGATAGAGCATAGGAAAATGGTGCAGATTTACCTGCTCGTTCCATTAGGGATATGCTGGGTACATGACATACAGTAGAAGATGTAGTTAAGCCACGTGAGGGTAGAGAATTTATTCTATGTTAGGGTGGATGGGACCAGCTCTGTGATGGGTGATTAGGTTTGGTTAGATGGGTGGGTGTGGGAAAAGCAAGGATGTTACGATAGATTAGACATGTAGCCTAGGAAATGAATGAATGAATGAAGGATGTTAAGTTAAGTTGGGTTAGACAGGTAAGAGGAGTGGTGGGAAGTTTGGTTAGGTTAGATTAGAAAGTTGTAGGGAGGTTAAGTTAGGTTAGGTTAGATGAATGGGAGAGGATTGTTGAGGTTGGGTTAGGATTGTGTCCTATACAAATCGATGGTTAGAAGGTGTGGCCCTTGTCTTAGAATGAACCAAAACATACTTACTCTGTATATTCCTGTCTGGAAACTTTCAACAATAGTATATATAATAATAATATTTATAAAAAAATGTATTTTTAGATGCAGTTTTGAAACAACCTAAATATAAAGATAGATATGATGAAGTACGACGACTAATAAAAGCTTACTTGTCTCAGTCTTCATACCGTGCCAAACGTCAGATAAATAATAATTAAATAATAATAATTAATTGTTTAACTATAAAAAAAATGTTAAGTTCTACAAAATTATAGGAATATAACTATTTTCATTACAACAAAGAATTTAAAATATTTATGATTTTTATGATATATGTCATAATTACAAATATTTAAAATGTTACAATTATTCTTCAGATAAATATTTAACATAAGTAAAATATTAATTATTCTAATTGTCTATACAGATAAAGTAAATATAATATTTATTTTTAAAATAAATTTATGATTATTTAAAGTTAATTAATATCAAAAAGATAAATTTAACATAAAATTGAAGTAAAAGTTACAATAAGAAAAAATAAATAATTTAAAAGGACAGAATATTACCAGTTAAATAAAAATATATTATTTATAAGTTGTTTTGGAAATGTATTATTTAGAACACAAATATGTAACTTTCCATATTTTGTAATACCCTCAAATTTATATTGTAAAATAATTAATAAATGGTACTACCTACCTATACATTGACATTTAAATTTCAAACTTATCAGTTTCGTGTAACAATATTGGAATTGTAATATACCAACAACATTAAATTTTAGTTATTTAAATCTTATATTTAATATCTTATTGTTTAAAATGTTTGTGACCCTTATTTATTATTAGTTTTCAATGTATAATTTGTTTTTTTTTTTTTTAATTATTATCATTAATACCTTCTATATTATTGTAAAAATAAAATACATTTTATAATATAAAGTATATATGTGTTAAACTGAAATAGACAATTTTTGACTAAAATTTTAAAAGTATTATAATTTAATGCAATAATTAAATTAAATAGTGAGAAATGAAAATAGAAGTTTACATGGTGGGTATGAATAAATAAGAATAATTGAATAAATGTATATAAATATAGAAATAATAACAAAATATTAGAAGCACAACATAAGTTAATGGTTATGGATATTTAGTGTAGGAAAAAGAGGGTGTACAAAAAGAATAATATAGTTAAGGAACCGAGGATTAGGTGGTGGAAACTAACGGGTGAAAATGAAAAAGTATTTATAAGAAAGCTA
This sequence comes from Pemphigus obesinymphae, assembly GCA_025469235.1. Classification (NCBI taxonomy): domain Eukaryota; kingdom Metazoa; phylum Arthropoda; class Insecta; order Hemiptera; family Aphididae; genus Pemphigus; species Pemphigus obesinymphae. The sequence continues at coordinate 15,236 of JAIPRL010010534.1, forward strand.
ATTGGGACAGGGATGTGGAACATGGAAGGGAATATAAACGAAATGTGGGAAA
>JAIPRL010010535.1:0-15287 GCA_025469235.1 Pemphigus obesinymphae
ATAGGATTCAAACCAATTTAGAATATTACCAAAAATACCAATCTTCCCTAATTTTAATATAAGGATTTCATGGTTAACCGAATCAAATGCCTTGTGAAAGTCGGTATAAATTACATCCACCTGAAGAATATATTATGTTTTAAGAGGACGCCACACATACCCAATTTTTAAGGGTTCTGTATAGTTAATTTTTATTAAATTTTAAGAAAATTAAAAATCAAACAAATTAAAAAAATTTAAAAATAGACTTGTGCTTGTACCGTTTTTAAATGTCGTGTAATCACGATATTTGTTTAAAAAAAAAAACATGTTTACCTACGCATTTTTCATTATTATCAACTTGAGAATATTATAGTAAGATGAAATGAAAAAATAAAATATACAGAACCAAATTCTATAAAGACTATTAGAGCCGATTTTTGATATATGAAGTTTTACACATTTTATAAGCTGTTACAAAATTTAAATCCATATTCTGATATCTCAAAAAACGTGTATAAATGCATATTTCAAAAATCGGCTACATTTATCGCTAAATAATATTGTTAGCTGTAATTTTTTTTTTTGCTTCGTATCTCTAACATGTTTGTAAATTGATAAAAATGAAAAATGCTAATGCAAGTTTTTTATTGTTGGTGTGATGTCTTCTTAATAAAATAAATAACATTTAAAATCCATATTTAAAATTAAATATTAGATTATGATTAAAACATGACCACTCTGGAATAATAATTATGCTTATTGAACGTGGTGATTTAAGATATTTTAGATATATGCTGACTAAGTAAGCATGATGTGTTTTAATAGTAATATTAGAACATAACTAATTTCAATCAAAATTAAATATTTATTATTAACGTTATGAATAACACAATTATAATTACATTTTTTTACCAAATTAAATTTATTCTTAAAATAATTACACGATCAATTCACTAATTCTCTGATTTTACACTCGACACCTGTATGAAAATTATACATATTTTGGAAAAAAAATGTTAATCAATATCTATAATTTAATACAAAACCCGGATTATTGGAGAAAAGATATATTTCGTAAACTTTATAGTCATAACTTCCTTTATAAGGAATATTTTTTCTTAATTGAACTTCCGATACGGTTACGCCGGTTTGAATCCTACTTATATTGAATAAATTATTTTGAAATTAATTTGTATTGATACATTCAGGCAAACCTTTATCATATATACCATGATTAATCGAGCTTTCGGACAAATCGACCCGACGACAATAGTTGTATAAAAATTTGAGAACGAAAAATCCAAGCAACTTTTTAGTGTACCTACTATATTATATTATACTTTTTATTTTATTTTACATCAATATTATATTTAACGGTAAATATTATTCTTAAAATTTTGATCAAATTTATATTGAGGTTGAGTAAAACCTGTTACACTCAGGCGAGAACCGAACGTAGCGAGGTTCGGGTTCTTATAAAATTCCAAGAGTCAAGTTCGATCAATTTTCGGATTACTTATCTTATCAACAGTTGACACTTTAGGAGTGAACGACTATCTTCTATAATTCGAACACCAGTGTCGGCCGTAGGCGGAATATTTTTAAAATTAATTAATTAACAATATTATATCCGATAAAATACATAAACTAATGTATAGGTATTGCAAAAGTAATTCTACTAATGAAGTGTTGTACTCAATAAAAGTTAAACTTACTGTCACACTCAATCAGAGTTTCAAATTTAAAATTTAAAACCTCACAAGGTGTTGAACTTACAAATAGTCTCGCATAAAAGGCGTTGCGCTCGGTAGGTATTGCACTTAAGGTAGTTTATTATATACTACTATACCTATACATTTTTATACCTACTGCTGCGCACGTCAACATCGATGTACATTAACTAATAAGCAGCTCAATGATCACAAACAAGTTTTCTATAATATATTAATATTATGTAGGTATATCAATAAATAATTATTGATTATTATATAAATTTACTAATTTAATGTTTTTTTTTTTTTAACGCATTAGCAGTAGGTATATTATAGTAACATTCACAAGACGGCGATAATTTTCGAAATTCTTCTTTATTCGTACAATAAACGAAATGTTATTATAATTATAATAGTATTATATCGCTTAAAGCTGAGCGTCCACTAGGTAAGAAAGCTGGGGCGGCGCGGCGCCGTTTTCTGTTGCTACCGAGGCTTGTACATGTCGATTGTCGGTACCGCGTCACGTCGTACGCTGCGCCGACCTAATTGACTCCAGAGCGGTCGGATTTTTCCAAGTTCGTTTGCTGTCGGGTATTGTTGGAGTCATTTTGTGACACGTGCGTTCTTATCACGTGAGTATTTTTTACTACTGAATCATCTATTAATTATTATTCATTTAAATATTTTATTTAATATATAGGTAATGTTTAAAAGAAATCGGTGAAATACAGCAGTATGGTAAGTTTCTATACCTACCGTTCAACATTTTTTCATATTTTTTATTAATTATAAACATATATTATTTATTTGATGTTAAATAAACATTGATTGTTTGAGATGCATAGAGTCAAAATAGCCTAAGCCACAAAACTGTATTTATCAGAGACCAGCAATTAAAGTTTTAACTACCTAGGTAGGTAGGGGAGACGGCTGCAATACGATTCCGCAAAATTTACGGAATCGTATAGATTTTAATTGCCCATTTAAAATATTCACGATTCCGCAAATTTTATATAAATATAAACGATTCCTTAAGATTTTAAATGCAAAGTTGCCGTACCGTCCGTTATATACTCATTGTCGTATATAGACGACTGCATTTTGTACATCTGAGTACGTATATACTAGGGTTGATGATTTGATTTAGAAACAACGTATATTTTGATGAAAAAATACTATGAAGACAAAATTTAGCGGTTAGTTTCAAATAAAATACAATGGAATTGGTATGTTTCTAATAATTTCACTTTATAAAATAAAATATTCCTTAATTTTCATACATTTTAAAATGTTTAATACACTTAAAAAAATAACAATAGGTACATGTAATAAAATTAGTTTATATGATAAAAGAAAAGTATAAAAAGAAAATATGCCTAGAGTATTGGACCAAATTTTACCCAAAATTGTTTAATATTAATGTTATACTCAATGTAATATTTTATATTTGAAAATTTTAAATTTCCAAGCACAAGGAATATGTAAAATATGTACCTAACTTATAGCTAATAAATTATATTTTCTTTACCTATTACTATTTTACTACTTTTCTAATTTATTACACAAAAAAATATCCATGTAGACCATCAACTTGTATATAGTAGTGTAGAAAATACACCATCAGAGTTAAAACTTTGATTGAAACCATATCTATTATTGGACTGAAAAATGTTTAAACTAAATAACCTTCAAACTATTTACATTTAGAATATTTGGTTACCACTCGACCACCGCTTTAAGGTTCGCTGAGTTACATTCTTTTAGCTCTAGCGATGTATATTAAATACAGCTGCAAATTGTGTTTGGATAGACGTATAATTGTGATATGAGTATTTTAAATTATTATTTAACTCGTTTGTATTTCATTAAAAAAGTAATCAACACAAGTAACAAATAAAGAATAATGCGATCATAATATTATTACTGATAAGTTATAACTGATAAGTGATAACACATGATTACAATCCATCATCAACAATCCATCTACAGTGATAAACTTGTTGCAAAGTTGACCTGTAAGTTACTGTACTGTACTATAGATTAAGTATACTTAATCTATGACTGTACTGATAGTGTATTGATAATCTACACGAGTGCAGAAAAGTACACCGAGTTATTATTTCTATTCATAATTTGGTAAAATATTTTAAAATAATTGCTGCGTGTCATAACACTTTTCAAAAAAAATATATTCGTATAATATATAATACATATTATATGAATATACGTTTGAGTTCGTATATTACATGTACTCCAAAGTACAAAATGCAGTTGTCTAAGTGTATAACAGATGATACTGCAACGTTGCATTTAAAATATTGTGGAGTCGTGTATATTTATAAGACATTTGAGGAATTGTATATATTTTAAATGGGCAATTAAAATCTATAAGATTCCACAAAATTTGCGAAATCGTACTCAACCGGGGGAGACCTGGGTAAGTTGACCATGGTAATTTAACGAATTAATCATATCAAATCAATAAAATATCCGAAATATCGACTGATAACAATAATATATAACTTGAAGTTAGGATCACTTGTTTTTCTTGATAATAATTTACTTTGTTTCTCGCTTTTATTAACCGTTTTGTGTTATCACACTTTTTGTTATAATTATTTTATCAGAGTAGAGTACAATTTATAAAATTTTTAAGCACATTTTAATATAACGCCTATTACATTTTTAAGAGCATGTATAAAGCTTCATTTTAATATAAATGTGGTTTAAATCACGTTATTATTTACGCTACAATATTTAGATTTAAAAATGATTATCTGGGTAAGATGATAGTGATAAGTTGACGAATTCGTTAACTTAACCCATATGTATTTATATAAGTTGATTTTTTATGAGTTAATAAATTATATTACGAAACTAATTAAAAAATTATTTTATTTTAGTACTTACCTACCTATTCAATATTATTTTTTTATTTTCGTCATCTTACCCAAACTAAATGTCAACTTAGCCCTTGGTCTAGGTAAGTTGACGAATTTGACATTGAAAAAAAAAACATTTTTTAAGTATAAAAATTTAATTCAGGATTTTAATTTTTTCAAAAAAGTACTGGATGAATTGATGTTTTGCGGGATTTTACCCGAAGGCAAGAATAAGCCAGTATTTTGTTATTTGGTTTGCGTCTTTTATTTTATGTGGTAATTGTATACATAAGGTAGCGACAGTGGCAGTTCGACACAGACTCGAGACCATTACTTTTACGACTGCTAAGTTACCGACTTCTTATCGGCATATACAGTCGCCGAGACCAATGTGTACCCAACTTGGGGTGAAATATAATGTGGATTGTAAAAACACTATTAACTACTTATTGATTAAAGCTATTGAATTGAGCTGAATATCGAACAGGTACATGATATGTCTTACAATATATCTAAAATAAAACAATTGTTCAAACATTTAAAGTTTGAATTTTCTCCAACAGAAGTCTTTATACCTTATGGTCGCCAACTTATCCAGATCTCCCCTACCTACTTTTAAATTTAATATATTAATTATACTATAATATCTTTGTAAAATATTATGCTATATAAATTATAATAAAATAGTTGTGCCATTTTTTGTATATGTCAAAAAGTTAGGAACCTTACCCGTTTTATCTATGATGCATTGAATTTTATAGGTTAATACTATATAAAATTTATAATGAAAGTCGCTATTAATTACTGGAGAAACACATGATAATACAATTAATTTAATTTATTTTTACGGGAAAAAATTTAAAAGTTGTTCCAATAATACGGTATACTTGGTGACTTAAGAGTAAAAGTACTTATTATCAAAATTATATAAAAGTAGTGTATTGTGAGACGTAAGAATCCCGATTTCTAATATTTTAATTTTAATAACAAATAATCAACTACGAACATTTTTTATTTTTTCGCAATAAATTAACGATAATGGTTGTAAAAAAATTAAAATAATCAAAATTTGGACTTCCTAAATTTCACTATATACTTTTCATCTACAATTTTGAAAATAAGTATTTTTACTCTAATACTACTTATTAAATCACTCTATTGGAATAATTTCTATATGCTTTCGTAAGTGTTTTTGTTCTACTATTGCACCTTCTTAAAATGAATGATAAAAAAACTTTTTGGGTATTACATGTTTTTCTATTCAACATTTTCCTAATTTTCTAACAGTAATGTAAAAAAAAATTACATTTCGATGGCTTTAATTATTAGATTATTTTAAGATATTTAGTTGAAAACTATGATTATTTTTAAAAACAGACTACATGAGAGTTGTAAAATGTGATATAAAAAAATTAATTTCTTATATATTCAAGTTTTAATATATATATTTTCTTTAAATTTTTTAGCTGATTATTTCTTAGTTTGGTAATAAATTATAAAAGTACCTATCTAAAAACCACGTGCTAGTAATAATAATATAGTTAATCGAATTTTGATTACCAAAAAAAAATCCACCTACATTCGTAAAATCATGGAATAAATTAGAAACTCAAATATTTGTTTAAAGTATTTTTAATATAAATATATATATTTTTTATTTATTATTAAACTCCCTTTTCTTAAGTTTGAGTAAAATACAAACTATATTTTTAATATTAAAATTAATTAAAAATAACGATATTTTTAAGTGTTTAGAACTAATATTTTCGTATTGAGGAAATAGCTATTATTTTAACCCGTATTTTTCGTCATTTTTTGAAATTTTTTTTCTGATATATTTTGCAAAATTTGACAAATTACCTCTTTAAAGTATTTTCTGATAAAATGGTGTGCTAATAAATGAGTATGCGTGAACAAATTAGATTATGTCTTTAAGTTTGAAGCCTTTAAGTCAAATATATTATACAAATAAACATCGTCCTAAAACGAATAAACATTTTGTATTGTTCAGAATTAAAAATGTACTAATATTCATTTTTAGGAAATTATTTTTACTTTTTTCAATCATCACACTCTATTTCAGTTATTATTGTTAAAAATTATATTTATAAAAATTAATCAAAGGTATTGACGTTTTTAAGTATTATTAAATAGGAGTTATATTTTTGTTTCTTTGGGGGGGGGGGTCCAGTACCCCTGAATCATCACATAAATACACCATTGAATACATTAATATGTAGAAATGTAAAATTTGATTAACACAGTTGCTGATTTTGTACTATATATTAAACTTTTCGTACTATACACAATTTTAGGGGCCAGCATACCCATTTTACGGTACAAAATTATATCTGCATAGTACTTCGGAGAGGTTATTTGTCAATTTAATGTTAAATTTTCAAAATTCTACCTAAAATGACAAAAATATGGTTTTTAATAAATCTATGATTGCTTATCTAATAAATTCGAAAATGTTGGTTTTAAATAATTGAAAATGTATTAAATAATACATACCTACAAAAATTATTTATCCATGGTACTTAGTTACTTTTATTATTTATTATTAACTAATGAATGATCAACTTTAAAATTTAAAGTAAATTTATCAATTACAATTTAAAAGTATATAAAATTAGTATTTTACAAATCATTGCTTATTCTGTAGTTTATTTTTATGTAGTGTTTATATCAAAGACTGAAAACCTTTTCGTTACGTATATCTACGCCTAAATATTGAACTTAAAATAATTTTAATTTGCTAATAAGTATATAAAAATAATCTAAAAATATAAACCCCCATTTATTGTACGGTTTTTATACTACTGTTAGATAATAAAAAAATTATGTAATGTTAAAAAATAATCTTTTCACTCTTTATTTTATTCATGCTAAATAATAATATTTTTTACATGTGATGCAAAATATTTTACAAAAATATTCTTAGAATATCAAAATTAAATGGATTTAAGAATAAAAATGTCAAAATATTTAAAATTAAAATTAAATATTAAAAAAAAAGTATTCTTTAGTGAAACATTGGTACATCGATCCCGTTGCTCTTCCCATCCATTAACAGATATCCGATGTGCCAACTTCAGAGATATTTTATCCGGTAGATAGTAAGTATATAATGATTATATAAATTGTTTTGTTTTTTTGGACCACTCCCGAAAAAAATTTAAAATACGCGACTGTGCCTATATTATACGCACTTATAAATAATATATTTCATCGAAAAGCACGAAACAAAAGTAAACTATTGTATATGTATAATGTAAGTAAATAAAATAATAATTAAAAGAACAATAAAATTCTACACTTTCCTTCACGAAGTTTTATTTTTGAATTCGTTAGAAAAGTATATCGTATAGCATTTATAGTGTTTACGTGTTGTTATCATATACTTTTGAAAATACACATCGCTTTGATTACAAATACATTACAATATCTTACAAAACGTTTCATTTTACATAGTTTATAATAAAAATACATTTTATCTATCTATATATTAATATATATAAATAATATATTTGTATTTCATGCGCAAATTTTTTCAAAGTACCATTATTTTAAAAGAACAAATTATTGTAAAATATTTAGTGCCGAGTGTGGAACGATTTAAAAAAAATAATTATTATCATAAATCTAGATCAGAGTCATAAGTCATGACTATCGCTGATAATGTATTGCGGTATTGGTAAAACACATCATACTAAATATTTTATAATATTTTTTTGTCTCTCTGAAAATTATGGTACTTTAAAATATAAACTCCTCGCTTAGATATCAATGTAGGTACAGGTGGAATGGCATATTTAAACGAGGTTTCCGTCGAGGTCTTCGAAGAGGCGTATCGGATATGCCGAAGTTGGTAAAAAAATATGTGTAGATGCTCATGGAGTACTTTGTAAATCGTTAACACTTTGCACCAATATTATCAATAAATCTTTTCAAAATAAAATATATTTCATAACTTTTAGAACGCACTCTGTATCACTCTATGATAAATAGATAACTATGACCACCGAATTTTAGGGGCGATATGTGGATGAGACCTTGATTGTCAGGTCGAAGGACGTTTGTAGGACGTAAGGGAGAGGTTGACGGCGACCAAGGTGTCCAATATATTCAGAACTAAAACTCTCAGTACCGATTTCACTATTACTATATAGTATATACTTACTGTAACTACATTAAACAGTTAATAAGTACCCATTTTTCGACACATTAATATTAATTTTTAGGTTTTTTTTAAAATGTATATTTAATAATAACGTAGTCAAATCAATAAATTACCAATTATTACGAAATATCGAACAAAGAGAACTGATTTAAGTACTTTAAATATGTTCAACAATATCGTTTGAGTACCTACGTTTAAACACGATTTTATCCGTATTTTGTTTAATATCATAAATTATATAAAAACTATTAATTCTCTATAATTATAAAACGATTTTTTACAAGAAAATAATAATACAGTGCATAGTGATAACATTATTTCTAAAATATTACGAATTTTATACCGAAATTTTAGCTGATATAGCAGTATATAATATATAAATATATTTATTTTTTTTTACTATAATACCATACATTCTATACAGATTTGTATATTGAAATGGCTATACCCATAGATTATAATATACACAGTGGTATGCTTAATGGGTAGGCCTGGTAGGATTGGGTCCACCCTGATTTTGAACCCTTAAATAGTAATAATTAAAGTTTTACAATGTATAGGTAATTTAATTTTTAAAGAAATTGTATTAATATTATAAAACTATACGAGCAATAAAAAAATGTATTTATGTATGACCAAGTTATACTATGATTGGTGGTATATATAGGTATATACTGTGCGGGTAGTGGGCCAAGAATCGGTGAAAACATACTACACATTTTACTTTTTAATATATAAAATGAACTTTTTAAAGCTAGTCAGTGGGTGATAGATGGTAAATGATAGATGGTAGTAGATAGTAGGCTAGTGGCAGTGGATATATTGAATTTAAAAGCAATGATAAATCAATTTGTTCGTTAAAAAAGGTTCTAAGCGAAGATTCATTGTATATAACGTTTGTATTATTATTATAGTATTGATATGACTAATAATAATACGAGGTAAATACATATAGATTGTTATAATAAATATTTGTCGGAAATTTCAAGTTTCTGGTATTTTAATTTTGGAGTTTTGACTGATCTGTATTAGATGCTCAGTACTAATGCGCACGTGCATGCATACCACGTTATATTATATTATATATATATTATTTTCGTTTTATTTATAGTATCTACATATATATATATATATATACCTATATAAAATGAATCCCTATTTTCGAGAAACATAATCACTATTATATACATATATATATATATTATTTTCTTTTGTATAAAAAAAACCATTTTTTTTTTGGTTTATATTAGGTAATAATAAACCTTAAGGTCAATTCGTGTGTCCATGTGCCGAAGGAAAAAACTCGCCACGGGACGCCTGTAATGTTCCGACAGCGAATACAAATCCATTAACGACGATAATATGATATTTCATCTCGTGATACAGGTGGGAATGAAAAGAAAACAATAAACGGCCATGGACCCTAAACCACGTTCTCATGAATAATAAATGACAAAATGTAAACCCAATTATTTATCTCGTGCATAACATAAAATATAATACACACATATGTTATGATATTTCCATATGAATTTTTTTTTTCATTTGGTTTCACATAATATATATTATTGATTTTTACAACACATTCAAAGCCATACATTTCGTCCATATACCTACATCATTGATCTAACGATTTAAATCGTTTTCTACACTGAGCTAACGAAGCGTCTTGATCGTAGGATATCGGATTTATGACGTGTAGGTGTGTAGTGTGAAAATGTTAATATTCTTAAACACACGATTTTCCAAAATTAAATTTCGTACTATATATTATCTACATTTTCAAACCGCAGAATTTTGAGCAAAATAGTCATAATTTGATTATTATGTTTTTCATACACTTGTAAAATACTTAAAATGATATTTATCGAACAAATAATTGCTACATGTTATAGTTTATGTTCTCTTTATTAATTATAATAATATGTCATCATATCCTAAAATTAACCAACTGTTCGTGAAATTGTAAATACAAAATCCCATTTCACTATGTTGCGGGTCTATCAGAAAAAATAACTGAGTCACGTACTACGTTCCCTTTACAATAATCTATATCGTATCAATACACAAAATGGTAGGGAACAATTTACGTAATTGTTAAAAATTTAAAATAAAAATATTTTTAGTTTATATGTTTTGTTCCAGTGTTGATTGTTTGCGTTGTCTGTACGATATACAAATTACAATAATTTTTCCGTTGATTACACTGCAGAACACATGGCCGGTCGATACGTGCCAGTGGTGCACGATGTCCCTCATATCTAATATATTTTCCTACATATATTATACATATATTAAATAATAATAATTTATAATATGTAATATAGGTATATATTATATGGTACATAAATATTGTATATATACAAAATATATAAAAAAATTTGATAAGATACGCGACCCAATTATTTTTATGCCTAAAATTATACAAATAAAATTATATTATAAAATAATCCATTTGACTTTGTTGGTAAGTATTATTAGTTACCAACCATGTATATATATATTTTTTAACAAGATGTATTTCCATTAGTTAGTTAGATGGGGGGACGTAATGGGGAGTGATATGAGGAAGGTGGGAGTAAGTGAAGAAGATGCGGGAGATAGAGTTAAGTGGAAGTGTAAGACCAGGGTGGCCGACCCCAAATAGTTGGGAGAGAAGGCGAAGGAGAAGAAGAAGATGTATTTCCATTAGTTCAATCGAGGAAAAATAATGCGACCGTACACTTGTATAATAAATTATTCTAATTTATTGATCATTCCAACCCGCGTATGAGTATACGAGTATTAAATTGACTTGACAGTGCGTAATAGAAATTATATTTTAAAACATTTTTTAGATATCTACAATTTACAGGCAGTAAAAGTAGTATAAATCGTTTCATCGCATAGACGCATATTGTGGGGAGTTCAGGGGAGGGATATGTCCCCTCCTGGAAAGATTCAAACACTATGAAAAATCTGGATAATTAATTCAAGATAAAATCAATATGAAATGAAAATATTATGTGATAAGATTAATCACATCATTGTCACCATTATGAAGACTTTGTAAATATATTTGTTGTATTACTCCTTATCTGCATTTGTAAAATAATTATCTATAGATAGAAGAGGTACATGACCAATAGGTACATTTGAAAACGTATTATCATTTTTGAATTAAAATTATATTTTATTATAACATATAAATATAATTATAAATTTTATAAGTTATTTTATTCCGTGGCAGAGGTAACGACATAAAATAATAAGGTTATATTGTTGTAATTTTTTTCTAGACCATTCGTTCGTTTTTTGTTAGCTCTCGTATGTGGTATTTGTTGCTTTTTAAATAAGTGTTAGTAAACGGTCTTTTAACAATTAATATAATATATTTACCATGTTAAAAATGGAGCAGTCATGTTATGGACATATCCCGTCCCGTCCTCGGTCGGAAAATTAGTCCATATTTACTTTTATCTTCAGTTTCTAGAATTGTGTAAAAATATGAATATTCAACAAAACATAACTTTTAATATTTATTGCAATATTCATAAAAAAAAAAAATAGTATATACAATTATAAAATTTTGTTTGAAAAACTATTTGCTCAAATATAAGGTAGGAAAATATTTGCGGAAATATACCACAAATATAGGAAAATATATCAGGTTCATACTTTTTATTTTTTTATTTATGCATTTGTAATTTTTACAATACAGAAATGATTTTCAATGAATTTTATAATTAATGTCGAAAATTAGTTATTGAAACTTGTCCCAAGGAGAGTGTGGGAGGATCATCCCACCCCTGAAAAACTGTTAGAAAAACAGAAAGTTCATAACCTTTTTTTTAAAGTTGTGAAGGTATTTTCGAATATAGTCGGAAAACTAATTTATTCGGCGTTAGTCGGTAAAATCGGATAAAAGTTTATGATTATTTTTTACTTACTTACTTTTCAAAGATATATATATTGTTGGTATTTTTAAGATACTCAAGCCTCCCCCATAAATATTTATTTTGAACTATTTTTTTATATAAATCATTGTTTTAAACCAAAAGTTGACAAAATTCTAGCTGTTTCAAATTGTAAAATAAGAATCGGTATCTTCAAACCGTCGTAATTCAGTAAAAAATTACTACAAAAAGACCTATTGAAATCTCGGGTTATAAATAAAGGTTGTCATTTAAAAAATTGCTTATGCATACTTGTCAATATTCCCTATAGATCCTCCAGAAAATTCGATTTCATACCGAGTTCACTGGACAGAAATATTTAGTAAAAACAAAAAAATCGCCCTTATGTATAGGTATTTAAGTTATTGGAATTTTAAGATAGCAGTTTTTAGGAAATTGAAATTTCAACGTAGACGGACGATCTCGTCTATTCGTCTATAAATATGGTAATGGGTAAATATTGTTTACTCTAATATTGGGAAAAGTGACATGACTGTGGTAAGGACGCGTTGCTGGACGTAAACTTCCCAATATTGTTAGACGGAGAAAAGGCGAAGGCTAGTGTATAGCTGCAGTGGCAGTTTTACGTTGGAGAGGCGATAGGTGGATCATCCCCCTTGACCTAATTTTTTTTTAAACCTTTATTGGTTGCATTTTTTTTAAATATATGTGACTATATAGTCTATAATAAATGATTAAAAATAAACAATTGCTATTCCAATGTTTTATCTAAACTACTAGCATTGAGGTAGATAATGAACAGTTATTATTGACCTCTATAGTCTGCACTCTTTTTTTAAAATCTGAAGAAATGAAAAATCTCGTTTAATAAAATCGTATTTTTGCCTTTTTTCATCATTTATTTTATTTATTGGTTTTCTTTCTTTACGCATTAAAAAACTTTTGAGAAAATCGAAAAATGACATCTCTAAAGTACTAACTCCACGCATATTATACGAAAATATAAGTTATTCATATTGCTACCAGAAACAGAGTAAGCTTGTAAAATCAAAATAAATAAACATCACTGTAAAACTAGTAGCTCACTCTCTACGTTCAGAAACTAAAATAATTTTTTCCCGTCTATTTATTAAATTTAGTTCAATTAATGCATAACTAACGTTATAATACATTTTTCAAGTCCTAAATTGAACGCATGTAAATGTCCGGAAAAAATCGCGGACTGTAATTTTACGGAAAATGCAATATCGTAAACTCCCGGAAAGTAAAAATGCTCTGACCGTAAACGGCTGGAAAATAGAAATACATAAACCATAAAGTCCCGGAACGTAAACATCCGGAATTTATAACATGATACTAGCGCTACCATGTACATTTTATTATTCTCTTATTAGCGGCTAAATTACTTGCACATAGAATTGCACTCTAGTGGTGTATATGATGTAAATGCGGTCATTTTTAAAGGGTTATGTATAGGCAATTTTTAAATTATTAATTAGTCCCATACCAGTTTTACTTTTTATTGTTGTGTAATTGCGATATTTGTTTAAAAAACATGTTTTTGTACTTCCAATTAACTATGACTTTACATTACAATTAACCAATGTCAACTACATTGTATAATTATTGTGGGCTAACAATAATTAACAATGATAAATCAATGCGTTCGATGAAAACGTTTCTGAGGGGAGGTTTGGTGTAATAATATTAATTTAAAATATCTAATATATACATATTATATTTAGTGTATTTCCAGTGTATAATTTAACCTAGTATTACATTTTCATGAATTAAATCCTAAAATTACTACCTACTACCTAATAAAATTTTCGAAAATACCCAAATATAATAAACTTTGTCGAAAAACTTGAAATGACTATAAAAAAATTATGACTTACAATTATCAAGATTTTTTGAATATAGTTAAAGTAATGAACGGCTGATCCTGTATTAAAATTTCAGGTTTTAAAATCGAAAATTAACCCTTTTATAAACTAATTATCTATAAAAATATATAGGTATATTATAGGTATTTAAAAATAACTATAAATGGCTTAAAATTAAAATTAATTTTTAAAACTTTTTGTAGTTTTATAGTAGGTATACATATACATTTTTGTTCAAAATGTTAAGACAATAGGATGATTATTTTTAAAATGACGAAGAAATAACTATATTTAATATTGACATATGACTAATATATAATATTTTGTCAAAAATCTTAAAACAGCGATAAAAAAAAAAGGAAGTACTTCACACGTTGGGTAGGATATAAGTAGGAGAAGTCAGTCCATTGACGCTTTAGTCCTGTAGGATTGTGTATTATTATTATTTTAGATTTGAAAGCAATGATAAATCATCGCATTCGATAAAAACGATTCTAAGCGAAGCTTTAGTATATTATTTCGAAAAAACCAAAAAACCGTCCGAATTTCAAAAATTTTTGTATATAATTAAAGTAAAAGACATCTAAAATTGTATTAAATTTTCAAACCTATAACCCAGGGGTCGGCAAGTAATTTCTATTGGAGTCCTAAAGATTAAAATAATAAATCAATGAAGTCCAGTGAAAAAAATCTTTTTCAAACCTTTATATTTTAAAAATAGCAGTATAAAAATAAAAATAAAT
>JAIPRL010010536.1:0-15285 GCA_025469235.1 Pemphigus obesinymphae
TTTCTGATTTGAGTAATTTATTTGACAGTTTTCAGATAAAACAGTTATTAATAAAACGGTGGTATAACATTTTATTTACGTGAAAAGTGAATTATTTTTTTTATACATTTTTACATTTATAAATTTTCTTTTTTACATTTTTGACTAGTAAATTTTTATTTTACATTTCCCAATGAAAATTGGTGATAAATTTCAATCATTCAGCGATGTCGACGTCTCTATAAAAAATGATAAAGAGTCAAAATTTGTAGATTTTTTGTAAAATGTAATAAAAATATAATATATATATATATATAATGTATAAAAATGTAAGGTATTCTGAATCAACCTAGAAATATATCCTATTTTATATCTAAATTTTTCATCTTCAATTTTTATAAATAACAAAAAGTTAATGCATCATTGTGTATTGACATTTTTTCAATGACTATTCGAAACCGAACAAGAAAATGTTAGAGCAATGTTTTATAATATAGACTCCATAACATAATATAGAGAAGAACTTCTAACTGTTACTGTAGATAGCAGGAATTAATGGAAAATATAAAACCTTAAATTTTAAGTACTTTATAAAAATCCAGTAAGTTATTAGTTTAAATAATTATTTCATTTTTCCAAATCGATATTAGCACTATTTAATTTGTTTTCTATTCTTTAGTCTTTTCCGATGGTTTATGACTTTTCATAAAGAATGACTCAAGCTACATATGAATCTTTCTTCAGGATTGTTCTGAGGATTTTGCCATTAAACTTTGGGCAACTAACAAAAATAATAGATTATGAATGTGGCTTAATGAACGCTGTAGGGATTATTTTTCCTGAAAGACAATTCCAGGGATGTTAATATTCATTTGTATTAATAATATTCACATATTCCATCAGCATAACGCCTTGACTGTCAATTCATAATGTCTAATGGTTTTCAAACAATCGTTGAGTATGCAAATCAATATATTGTAGACATTATGCATTCTTATTTTTCTTATTCATCTTCTTATTTGGCTATTTTCAAAACTATTGATTCAGTGAAATAGGAGCAAGAAATATAAGTGTCTTTGGGTAAGAATTATTCAAAATATAATTATTATAAGTAAAATGTTTGTTTATTGTATATTTGTAGGTCAGAAATTCGCACCAATAACTATTTAGAGTCATTTTATGTTGCGTTGCAATCACAATTTGGAAAATACTCCAATATCTGGGATTATTTGTATATTATATTGTATATATTATATATTAATATAATATATATATATATATATATGTAATATTATACATATTGTATAAATATGTATTATTTTATATGTTTGTGTATAATTTTATTTATGTGTAAGTGTACATTCATATTTTAAATTGTACAAGCTCATATATGAATAATTATAATTACAAATAATAAAATTATATAGACAGTGGCAAAACCAAAGAATGTTTTGGGTGTTCAAACCCCACTTGAGCATTTTTTTTTTTTTGTATGGGGTCATTTAATTTCTTTTTTTTATTCAATCATATTTTTTCTGTCTTTACATCTATAAATGATTATACTTTCCATAATTAATTCAAAATTTGAAATGTAAAACTTATAGTAATAAATATTAACAATTTATTTATTTACTACAAATTATTATAGTAAATTAAAGAAGGCTTGGATTTATTATTCATTAACTAGGATAATATGATTGATTTTTTTTAATTCTCTTATAAAATAAAAAGTTTTTAACAATGTAAAATCTGAAACACGTCCTAATTTTAATTTTATTTTTTATAGTACATTTATATTTCAAAATATTGGTCAATTTACTGATCTAAATTAATAATAAAAATTTCAGGCTGGTTTATCTATTGTTTAAAAATATTTTATGTGCAGATACAAGATTAGATACTACTAAGACGTGTTGTAATTGTGACTAACAATTATTGGTTTTTTTTATCAAACTTTTTTTTAACTTCTTTTTCTTTTATCAGCTTAACAGTCCTTGTAGAAACTGAGATGCCTCAAGCAATCCTCTCCATCTTTCCCTGTCAAGTGCCAATTCGATTGATACATTACTTGTCCTCCGTCCATATATCCTTCTTTACTGTATATTTCCATCTTGTTTGTGGTCTACCTAGTGGTCTTTTCTTGTGACTGGTTTCAGGCTTTATGTAGTATGTCCCACACTATACACTAGTAGACAACATAACTGTTACCTATTAATTTGTTCTTTATTATTTAAATGTAAAATGTAAAATTTTTAAAATATAATTAATTATTATTTGAGTATAAGTACCTACATTAAATTATACTTATATTATATTAATTAATTAAAATATTATATTGTGTACACGATACACAATGTACCTACTAAATGATTTGTTAAATGTATAATAAATTTTAAATCTGTTCTCAACATTCTGTAAATGATTGGGGTCGACTATGTCTGAGATACGTATTTTGTGCATGAGGTTCCCGGTTTGACTTCCAGGTAACAAATGAGATAGTCAATTTTGATAAAAAGATAGTAGCTGAGAAGATGAGCCTAACATTGAAGCTAGGTGACAAATATATTGAAATTTTAATCAAAATTATTAAAAAAAAGTTATTTTTTTCAAAGTGTTTTTATTCAAATATGTACTGTCATAGTTAGTTTAAAGATCTTTAGGGTAGCACTTTTCCTTTATTTCAAAACTTGTCAAAATATGCTTGGCTTATTAAAGTGAGTATTCTGAATACAAAATAGAAGTACTATAAAAAATACTTTAACTTTAAAAATGTATTTGAATTCAAGTGCAAAAAATAGAATAATTTAATCTGTATTTTAATTATTGGTCAGATTAAAAATTGTGTAATATCATTTTTGATAGATCTCACTAAAATGTATTGAGCCGTATAGGTTTTATGTTTGTAAAAAATTGCTGTTGTAAAAAAAAATTTTGGTTTTCGATTTATATTTGTACTAAAAATTATTTCAAAGACCTTTACTTTGGGAAAAACAATTACTAAATGTGGAATGATTATTTTATTTAATAATTTATTATAATTGAATTAATAAAATTAATACGTTTTATTTAAGTCCTTGTAAATCTTTCTTTTGAAATTTATTGCATCTAAGAGATAATATATTATACTAATAGATAACTCAAATAATTATTAAAAATTAACCTAAAGATTGGAACACCATATATATTATATTTAATAGGATGTAATACCCCCCCGACTTCATGTGCAAAAATATGTCTATGCAGAATGACGATGATTCGATCCACAGTGGTTTAAAAATAAAAATACCTATTATATAATCGAAAGTTAACAATACTTAGGAGGAAATTCCTCTCTCACTTTCTCACTCTCTCTTTCTCTTTACATTAACATACCCTTACTGCCTCTGTCTCTTTCCTCCTTAATACATGCCCAAGCTATCTCAATATATTGTCCCTCATTTTGTCAACTATTGAAGCTACTCCTACACTACCTCATATACTTGTTTATTATTTTGTCCTCTCTAGTCACTCCACTCATCCATCTTAACTTTCTCATCTCTGCTACCCTCATTCTCTGTATTCTATCTTTCTAGCTATTGCCCAACATAATGTTCTATAGGTATATTATTGCAGGCTTGGCTACTGTCTTATAAAATTTACCTATTAACCGAATAGGGATTCTTTTGTCATACAAAACACCTGCCGTTTTTCTCTATTTTATTTATTCACACTTAAACCTATTTCATATCCTCATTGAAACCACATATTTCTGTATAACCTACCCTAAATACCCTAAATACTTGAACATCTCAACCTCTCTCACTACATCCCCACTCAACTTTATTTCCTGTATTATTTTTTTTCATTATTTTTATGTAATGTTAACCTAATTTTTTATTTTAAATAATACCATTTTGACATAATTTTTAAATTGTATGCTTAATGGGATTAGATAAATGGTCTAATTAATGATTAGAAGAGGTCATTTATTTAGGGGTCGTGTATAGGCAATTATTTGATTTATTCGCGTTATGCAGTAACATGTTTGTTTGTTAACACCATTATCAAATGTGTGTTTGTGTCAGTAGTATTTGATCTTTACTCTTTAGTGTGTGTACATTCAGCATAATAATGATGGTGTGTTCACTCGACAATCTATCGTATTTGAAAAGACACTAGATCCCATTTCCAACATACCGATTGTCCTAGTGATGTGATCAAGATTCTGAAAACTGATCTGTATTCATCGTAAAATATACTCTAGAACGACGATCTCACTTTTTTCATTTTTTCCTTTTAATTTTCACAAAAATTGTAAATTTAAATTTTTAAATGTCCGAATATATTAACTTAATTTTAGGACTTTGGGAGAAAAAAATCAAAAATGTAGAAAAGTCTATCTAAAGTATACATTACCACAAGTTCAGATGAATTTTTATAATCCTTATCACATCACTAGATCCACCGGTATGTTAAAAATATAAGTAGTCCATATAATTGCCATGTTACATGTGTGATAGAAAGAGACAGACAAAAGTCGCTTCCAATCCCGATTTTATTTTGTCTATTAACCGTTGTATAGACATTATCATATTTTTTCATAATTACTATGTTGATTAGGTACTTAATATTTTTCTTTTTACAGTCAAATCAAACTGTGTGCAATAAAAATTATTTAGATATAGATATACTATTATCAAAAGGTATCTTATAAATGTCCGGTATTAGTATTAGAGACCCAACTGTAATATCGTTTTAAGACAGTTAATAGGTATGAGGCGTATTCAAAGTCTCAAACTATAAGACTAAGTTTAAGGCTATTTTTTTTTCGAGCATAAATGGCAAAAAAAAGTAAATTATAAATAGAAGTCTCAATATTAGAATATCTTCCATTATATTGCCCTGTTGCTGATTACTAAACTAAAAATAACATCCTTATAATAGGTCATAATGAAGTCTTTGCATATTTATTAGGTAGGTACATAACATTATTTCAGTTAACAACAATAATAATAATAATTCTAAGAATATTCCATAAATATAATAACCTTTACTCCTCCAATTGCCCATAATTAGGTTATGCATTAAAAAAGATTAAAAAAACGTAAACATGTATAGTTGTCTAAGCTATAATTAACTAGATGCATCTTTAATCCTTTACCTTAAGAAATTTCTTATAATCTTCAATTCTACTGTTCACTTCCTTAGGACTCTTTTACAAACAGCATGCACCATGGTACTTCGCTCTGTATCTAATCTGTATATATATTTTTTGTAAAAGAGAAAATTAACTCAAAACCGAACATTGATTTATTTCTTCCTTGACATTAAAGTTCTCTATTTCTCCACACAGACTCTTCACTCTTGCACACTTGCTTCTTTATATGCATATATTTAATTATTATAATTATGAACACCTTTGTTATTAATTCTTCCTTCATTAATGTCCAATTCAAACAAATTTGTAAAAATAAAATTAATATTGATATTATCTTAAATATAGTTAGTTGTATTTTATCCGACCATTAAAAATTGTGTCTAGAGTATTTTTTCAACTATTTATAATATAATCATTTTTGGCTGTTTACCTGTTTTCTATGAAAAATTAGATGCCTTAAAATAGTATATATAATATATATGCAACCAAATGTACAGGATAATGATAAGAAGGAAACTATTATTTTGTTTTATAAAATTTGAATTATGAAACCATTTTTTTGAACCTACACTTTTTTATTTTAATTCGTTAGTGAGAAATATTTATTATAATATTTTTGTATGTGATAGGTATTTCTCTTTACATTCTTTACAGTGTGATTATATTTACCACATTACATCCATCTACTTCCAAAACAATTACAGTTTTCAATAACTTCAAAACTAGTTAAATGTATTTAATTTATATTGCTATGTGTGAGGTACTACTGGCGATATAGAAATGTCTAAAAATGATTCATTTGAAGGAAAATGTATGGCTTATTACAAAAGTCTCTGCAAATACTTACATTGAGTTTTGAAGCAGTTTGTAACATGATATTTTATAAGAAATATATTATACTAGATTACATTTTAAATAGGTATATTTTTTATTGAATGACTTTCCGAAAACAAATAATGATTTATTGTATGTATTTTCAGTATTGCCTGGCTATAGCAAAGACCATTACTGACTTTTGTAGGTAGCTTTGCAATTATAACATAATTTATGGAGTTGTATTAAACATTTATACTATCTATAGTAGCTCTAAAACTCTACTATTGTTCCGTATGTTATTAAGTACTATTAAGTTTAAACATTAATTAATATATATATATATATTATATAATATGTTATGGGAAATTAATTTAATTACAGTTAACTTATAACATTTTTTGTTATCTTATTTTATATTTTTATTATTTGTTATTATATTATGTTAATTTAAAAGGAATTTCAAATTCTTAATAAAATTTTTTTTAATTAACAAAATATAAGAATAATATAATAATTCACACATAATAAAAAGTGTTATATATAAACTGTTAAAATAAATTGTTTATTTGCGGTTCACATTGCCCGTAACATAAATATACTGGCCAATTTAATTTACTGATTTATAGCTGATATTCTAAAAAATATCCTGTAGTGGTCTAACACAGTTGAAACTTGGTGAGGATTTCTTAAACACACCTAACACTTCCTCAAAAAGTTGTGAACCTACCCTCCATATACTTATCGTATAAAAGGAAACTTAAAACCTGGTTACCTGTTGCCAATTTAATGCTATATAAGAATACTTGTAGGTAGTATTGCTGATTCTCTGCCAAATGCACAAAATTTGTCCCAATTATTCTAAAATCAGTATCCATTCTGGTCTACTATAAATGTATTACTGTTCTCAATATGTAGTACTTCTTAACTTAAGCTTAAATTAGGAAAATTCTCCTGATTCTATGTTACAGCTGAAATATAAGCAGCAAGAACATTTATATGTGCGGTATGTATTGATATGTACCAATTTTTAAATAAATTATAAATTATTTGTGCATTGGAAAATCACCTAATGTGATAAGTATTTTTATGTAAAAATATACTAGACGGGTTCACAACCTTCTGAAGAGATATATATTATAGGTGTATTTAAAAAACCAACACCAAATTTCAACTTTGTTGGACCAGTACAGGATATTTTATAGAAAATCAGTAAATTAGGTAGAACCTATATATACTTATTCTTATATTATAATTATGAGGAATTTATTAATAAATTATAATTATTATATTATATTAATATTATTTTAATTTAACATATTAATTTCATAATTTACAACCTAAGATGAAAAAAAAATTTATAACATATATCAAGCTGTAGAAAAATAAATAATTGAATTTATAATTTTATAGATACCCCTCACATAAAGTCTAACTATTTGATATTAGTAGGATTAAAATAAGAAATATCAAAAAGTAAATTAATACAAAATTAAATTCATGTATGTAACGGATTAATCATGATTTTATTATATTCAATAGGCAATGAGTTAATAGTTTTAGAACATCATGTATAATAATTAATAATGTAATTTTAATATTAAAGTAAAGTTAATTAATAAATACAGTTATCGAAAAAAGTCATGTTCATTCAAAAAATCAAAACGTGTCATTACAGCATTTATAAAACTTATAAAATTATATGTTATATATTCATAAATGTATATTTTTCCAAAATGATGTACACCCATACAGTCAAAAATTAAATGAAATTTTGTAACCCAATAGGTTAGTCTTTTATAATATTCATAATCCTGTTCTAATAAGTATTCATAGTTAGCTGGATTGAAAGCCAAATAAGTCACCAACCAATCTCTTTTCATTTGATGCAATTCTTCCTTAAGCAATGTAATAACTTCAGATTGAGATAATGCATTAACAGTTTGATCGAAAACATTTCTTGGTGTAATATCCACGATCAAGTGTGCCTAGAAATATTACAAAAAATCATTAAAACAATTATATTATCAGTGTACAGAAAGAGTTTCAAAGATTTTCACATAATTTTGATATCTTTACTTAAAAGATATTTTGGAAGTTTCTTCTATGGTGTATCTAGGGTATAAGTATCCATCAACAGATATTAAGGGATAGACCCAGTATTTTTCTGAGCAAATTTCTAGTCAATTTTAAAATTTGATTTTTTTTTTAAATTATATTAATATTATTTTGTATATTATGAATAAAATTTAATTATGTTACCTGTCTATCTATATCCCCTATAATTTATTTGATTATTGTCACCGATCATATAATTATGAATAATAATTATAAAATCCATAATAATTAAATTGACCATAAAACTGGTTAAGTACTGGTAGGTATCTATACTATTAAAAATATTCAAAATTCTAAATGTCCGATCCTTAACACATTGACTATGGATGTTAACAGGTAGTCAACATACCTATACTGTTCTTTGAGGCGGATGTTGACATCATTTTTTCAATTTATAATATGTTTTATTATTACAAGCATAATATTAGTAGACATTTTATTTTTTGCTTCCGCACAAAAAACAAATTAAAGTTTATAATATAGGTTGTCACTCCGGATTTTATGTATTTAATTTATGTTATTTCATTATTATCACCTATTACCTATATATAATATATATCAATAATAATCGTATCATATTTTATTATTTGTCATATCCACCTGTCAACCATTTATAATTTATTATATTTTCTTATAAATTTAATATATGTTTTATCTATAATGTGATATAGTTATATACGTATTATTATTTGGTACCTATATTATTACTATATTATACTATAAGTATATAAATTATACACGTTATTATACATTGTAATATATTATATTATTTAGGTTTCCAGTAAGTATATTATTCTAAATGATATCTATGTATTAATTTTGTTTTTATTATTATTAAATGTATAATAATAATAATAATAAACTAAAGACTCCAATACAGAGTGTGCATAGTGATTATAAATAAATGTATAGTATTTTATTATTATGAAATTAATTTAAATTAAAAAGTTAACAATTTAAAAATATTATATATTGTAAAGCAAATAAAATAAAATATATTAGTGCTCTATTGTGATGCGGATGTCGAGTACACGACAACAATAGTTTTTAATAGTAAAAATCCGAAAAATTTGTAAAACAACGTAATATAACTAAAGTAAGGCAAAAAGAGCCTATTTCGCAAAAAAAAATTTTCACACAGGAGATCACCCTAGATCGAGCCATGCCACAGTAAACGTATTATATATTGTAGGTAATTAATTACTAATATATACTTACTATAGCATTGGGTGCACGTGGAGATTCATTGGAAATATCGAATAAAATGTTAATGGTGTCCAACCGTATACTCCATTTTGAAAATATTATTGCGACATTATTTCGCCACTTATTGAATTCTACATTATTTCCTGTGTAATTGCAACGCCATTTGAACTTATTATTGTGGTATTGATATTTTAATTTTTCAAGAACTCTACGTCCTTCAATATACAATGGTGGTAATTTCATTTCAACAAAATAAAAACAACTATTCATAAGTGTACTATTAGGTGTAGGAAATAAATGGAATAAATATAGGTACCTAATAATTATTTTGAACTAGTTGTTTATCTTTATTATGGTTTCTTTATTGTACCACAACCTTGATCACAGCATCACAACTCACAAATTCATGGAAGAACATGAAAGGGTGGATTAAGGTAGTGAACAGTCATGCCAATATAGGAAACATAAATTAGGTTTACGTGATTCGGCTCTACGTCATACTGTGTAGGTAACGTATTCGAAAGCATAATATGTATGAACATTATTTTACGAATGGTAATGTGTTTTTAAATGTATATCATTTAATAATATATGTAAAAAAAACAAAAATTCCTTTTTATTTTTATTTACTCTAAGGTAAGGAGGTGGGTCAGAATACATCAACGGTTACTTCATACCTGTCATAGAAGTCAACTAATTGACATTGCATCAGGTCGACAGCCGGCGTAATCCTTGCCCAAAAAGCAGGGCTTGTAACTGGTATTGAAAACGGTATAATATACCGGTTAAAACATTATTTTACAAAACCGAAAAAAGGGATAACGGTATTGGAAATAAAAACCAAAACCAAAAAAAAATGGAAATCAAAATCAAAACAAAAAAAAAATGGATACGGTATTGAAAATCAAAATCGAAACCGAAAAAAAAACGGATAATGGTAAAGAAAACTAAAATCAAAACTGAAAAATATAATCTTATAGCTGTATATTGAATCCAAAATGAAAAAATAGAACTGAACTTTCGATATGGAGACGCCAGTTCCAATCCCATTCCGCCTCTGTTTTTTTGCAACTATTTTTTTATCCAATATCCAAAACCGCAATATATTTTCTTATCATTATTTATTTTATTATTTAATATTTCTTACAATTTTTTTTTTCGTTTTTTTTTCTAATTAAATTTTGTACCTACCTATTTTATTTCATTAAATTATGCATTATATAATACCCGGCGACGAGTCTGTATGTAAGTATTTAAGACTGACCACTGATTTTATATACTATATACAATAAATTTTGTAATAGTACTCATAGTAATGAGTTTAAAATTGTAGAACTTCCACAGTATTTTTCACAATTTTGAATTAAATTTATATTGATATTTTCGATGAACTTTTATTATATATACGATGTTTAATCGGACTTTCGAACATATCGACCTGACGACAATGATTATGTAAAAATTAGAGAACGAAAAGTCCAAGCGACTTCTCATATGTGTTAAGTAGGTACCGTACCTACTATATTATATTATACTTTTTTATTTTATACCCATATTATATTTAGCGGTAAATATTTCTTAAAATTTTGATCAAATTTATAGTGATGCTGTATAAAACCTATTACCCTCAGGTGAGAACCGAGCGTAGCGTGGATCAAGTTCTTATACAAATCCAAAAATAGTAAATTCAATGAATTTTTGGATTACATATTTTGTTAACCAATTCATTGGAAATATTTTAGGAGTTAATAATTATCTTCTAGAAAGCGAACACCAGTTTCTGCCTTAAGCGCAATATTTTTAAAATTAATTAATTAACAATATTATTTCCGATAAAATATATAAATCTAGGTATACGAATTACACTCAAAAGTATTTATACTAATGAGCTGTTGTACTCAATAAAAGTTAAACTTGCAAAGTGTCACCCTCAATCGGAGTTTCAAATTTAAGGTTCCGCACTCAAAAGTTGTTGTACCCACAAATAGTCTCACATAAAAGGAATTGCACTTATAAGGAGTAACACTCAGTAGGTGTTGCAACTAAACTAGTAGTTTAAACTATAGTAATAATAATAATAATAATAATATTTATTTATTTACTATTAATACTATTAAACTTTTTTACATAGATAAATATAGGTATACAAGAATAAATATAATAGTGATGGATTTCCTCTAAAGCCTATGGATGTGAGAGTGCAGAGAGATTCTAAACTAAAATTCTAGTAAATATACATAATAATTTTTGATTTAGTAAAATATTTAAACATTATAAATATTATCATAATAAATTTAGAACAAATTATCAATATATTTTTTATAAAAATTATAATTATTCAAATTACTTATATTTAATATTATGACTCATGCAATATTTGATAAATGTATATTTAGGGCAATGCTGTCCAAAAACTGTTCTCATTTTAGGTACCTAGAATAATATTATATTTAGTTTTTTGACAAGTAGAATAGCTATGATTTGGTATCTCCATATCATTTTTCATATTATACATTAATAAACTAGGGTTACCATATTTTATTTTGAAAAAACCGGGACAATACAATATTATACTATAGTTTTAAATAAAAGTTCCATCATTCAAATACTTAATAAATTTTTTTTGATTTATTCTACATAAAATGTTAATATTATTTTTGTTAAACATTTTTAACCGAAAACTTGATCTAATCATATGCATGATCCCATTTTCCGATCAAATATTTGGTCAGAAAAGTTCTTTAAGAAGTTATTTTTTAAACAAGAATCAAAAATTCGATATAGTTGTCAAAACTTAGTTGATTATTATTCTGTTATTATTACTAACTACTTTAAATATGTCAAATATGTCATTCGTAACTTCCAAATTGTCCATTCAATATTCAATACTCATCAATGAGAACACGTGTCCTACTGCAGTATTTCAATCAGACTAAGTAAAGGAAAACTCAAAGTCCATATATCTATATTGCTTTTATATTAAGCTCATTAAAATGTATAAAAGCCGATAAGTGATAACTTATGATCTTATTCGAGAGTGATGTTTTTGCATTTGACAATTTTTCAAATATTTTTAACCGTTCGAAAAAATTTTTTTTGTCGATACCTATTTAACATTACAATTATAATTTATAAAATTAATATGTATCAACATTTTTTATGTAATTCAAAATAATAATTGCATATTTTGGATAAGTATGTATAATATCTATGTCTATGTGAAAGTAGATATTATGTATTTCTGTCAATTATAACATTTTCAAAAATATATTTTTTTAGGTAATAAAAATTAAAAAATGTTTATATTATATATTTACATATTGAATATCGAAGTTAAATTCTGGGACAATTAGCTGTCTCCAAAGGCTTTTTCGCGATACCGGGACGCAATGCTCAAAATTGGTATTGTCCCGGCTAAACCGGGACATTAGGCAATCCTATAATAAACATACATTTTTCAAATATAAGTATTTAAAGTTAAGAATATTTAATTTTTTGTAAGTTATTAGTAGAATACATATCGGGCATATTGAAAATTAATTCGAGTAAAGAATTTAAAGTAATTTGAAGATTATTGAAGTGAGTATTGTATACTCCTCCTCAAAATTAAATTCCATAAGAAATAATTGACTGAATCAGTGCCACATACGTTTGTTTTTTAAGTTTGGAATTTAAAATGTGTTTAAGTGGTTTAAAAATGTAAAAAAAAATTTAAGTGTATTATTTATATAATTGATATAGATATAGCATTTCAGATTTTCATCAATGTACCTAGATATTTTAATGAAGTGACTCTATTTAATATTGTACAGTTTTATTTATTATTTAAATTGTTATTATTGACACAGTTATATGAAGGAACTTTACTAAAACACATAATTTAAATTCAATGTCATTGAAAGAACTATTTTGAGTTACCTTCTAATTGGAATATAGAACACACTGTCTATAATGGATGCTTAAGAGGATTAGAAGCGGTCATTCATTAAGGAGTTGTGTATAGGCAATTTTATGATTTATCCGCGTCACACTGTATATTTGTGTGAGTAGTATTTGGTGTTTAGTATGTGTAGTTACGTTCGGAATAATAATAGTATACCTAATACTGTTGTGTATTCGGCCTGTATGTATATATATGTAATATATGTTATTTAGTATATAATATCTATATACTGTATAGTGTATATATATGCACATGTGTGCATATACGCACGCCTGTATATGCTTATGTCGCACTTATATAATTTATACCGATCATAAGAACCAAAAACTTTCTTGGTGATAGCCAGTCTCGCCCGCGAGGAGGTACTCGCAAGAGACCTCCGGAAAGGTGAGATATAATATTGATGTTTTATATATTGATATACTTTTACTATTGTATTAAAGGGTTTTGTATTAAGATTTGTTTAATTAATTTGTATTGCCGTATACGTCGAAACATACATTGACGTATACGACAAAGTTAGCGCACAACGGGACTCGCACCTCCACGACCCCGAGATTAAGAGCTGGCAACGAGATATTCACGATCCTGAAATTTTAATTTTTTTTTAACTGCGGTTCACTATTACCAAAGTTGACGGCCAGCAGGATTTGGTAGCCACGACAACAAGGAACCCGGATTTTAATTTCAGGAGATATTGGATTTTTTTTTTGTGTAGATACCTACACATCTTACCAAGGTATACCTATTTATTTTTATGTGTAAAATATTTTTTGGTGGGTTTAACCAAAATTGTGTTTAATGTGTAATTTTTTTTCCTCCTGAGTTTAGGGAATTATTTGATTTTACGTGTGGAAATGCGTTTTATTTTTAGTTTTTTTTGTATGTTTTCTATAAAAAATAAACCTACATTTTCGTGTTTTATAAATACGATTTTGAGTACCTATCATAGATAGGTACATATATATATTTTTTTGTGTCATGTGTGAAATACGTTGTTTTGAGTAATTTTTTATTGTATATTTTCTATATAAAAAAACTTACATTTTTTTTCGTATCTGATTAATACGATTTTCAATGTACTTAAGTTAGATAGGTACATATTTTTCACGTAGGTACCTATGTGAGACATCTTTGGTTTGACCAAAACCTTTTTTCCATTTAGGAAAGAAAAATTTTTTTTGGTTTAGGTGTAATCGATTTTTACACGTTTAAATTTTTACCACTATTTCTAGGTAAAGATTTTTTTTACCAAAAAGCTAGTTTTTTATAGGGAAATATTTTTTTTTCTCTTAATTTTATTTTTTTTCTCTCCCTTCAGCTTTAATTATATTTAATTTTTTCGAACAATTCATATAATTTTCTTTAAATATAAAATAGAATATGAGCGATTAAAATTTGACTCTCTGAAATTTATAATTCAATTAATAAAATTAATGATATTTTTTCTTTAAAGAAAGAATAAATCAGAAAGAATCAGCTTATTAACTTGTGCTTATTAAAAATAATTAAATATTTCGGGTAAGGTTAATAAGGATTTAAGACCTAGTCTGGTTACCTAGGTATTTCAGAGAGGTATTAAAAACCAATGATATATAGACGATATAGTCTAGACGAGGTAGAAAGAAATAAAATTATTCAAAATACTAAAAGATCAGAATGTTTTCGTTTCATAAAGGAATGGTACGACAATAAAATTAAAAATCAAATAAACAAAAGTTAGACAGTTTAGGAACCAGCGAAATTAAACAATTAAATGACTCAATATTAGAATTCCAAACATTTTTATTAGCAAATAATACACAAATAAAATTTTATTCGGACTATAAGGAAATAGTAGGTGATATTTTTTTTCTACAAAAAATAATACGGCGATCGGGCATTTCATAAGCCGCTGTTTGTCTATGTCTATAGCAGAATCGCATTACAATTCAAAGATAAATTTAAAAATGTAAACAGTTAAATACGTCAGAAAAAACGATTGACGGAAGTGGCTCATTTAAAAATTAATAAATGGATATTATATCTTATTACAAAGGAAAAATATTATGAAAAACCGTTATATGAAAACATTTTTAAAACATTACAA
>JAIPRL010010537.1:0-15285 GCA_025469235.1 Pemphigus obesinymphae
AAAATATTGTATTCTATCGATTTTATAATAGGTAAATTAACACTAAAATTAATTTTTGAACTGGTTTTGACCCTTTTGCGTAAACATGTTTTTACCATTGAAAATCGTTGGTGTGGCGTCCTCTTAACAGTCCTAGAGTTCTCATTCTTCTTTTTTCCCAATTCAAGCATTGTCTATTATTCCCATCATACAAATACTTTGGCCGGTACATTTAGTTCGGTACCTAATTCTTTGTCCTTCCTATATTAAATTATTATATATGCACCTCTAACTACTTATTATAATTATTATATTATTATCTATAAATTGTCCGTTCGATATCACTGGGTCAACGGCCCCTTATGAAGTCAATTGTTTTTATATATTCATTGTTGTCACGGAGCGAAAGTATACTTTTTTCGACCTGATTTTGATTAGGTACTCTATTATTTCATTGGAGTTTTACTTGTCTTTTTACACGCTAAAATAAATAAAAAATTAATTTTCCTCTAAAATTATAATGTTATTTTTTCGCCTACATATTCAAAATTCATCGTTTCACTCATAAAAATACACAGTGCTTTAACCGTAGGATTAGGGTTAATGGTGCGAGGCGTTATAATATATTTTATCCTTACGTCATATGTTCAAATGTATATATGATGTTTAATACATTTATACTTTGACAATAAGAAAAAAAAGACAATGTACCATCCTCATTCTAAGTTAAATACGTATAATAAATAATTTGTTATTTTTTATAATATATATATATATTTTTTTTTTTGGAAAGTATAGACTTTCAATCATTTTAAAATTTGTATTTTTTTTGTAATATTTTATTAAGAAAAATATCAAAGTCTCATATCATAGAATTTTATATATATGATCTATAATTGTGATTAATAAGTATAGACAAATGTAGCAGTATTTTATTTTCCTCCTATATTTTGTCGCTAGGAGCTCCTAGATGTTACATTATAAATCAAATATATGCTCATTGAAAGCTATAGATTATGTTTTCAAAAACTATTATTATATTGCTTAGTATATTGTATATGAATGGGGATAATATTTTATAACATTTTTTTTTTCGGTTGGCTATTTTCTCAAAACAAAACACATGTGAAGACTGTATACTATATTATCCACAATATTATCATTGATTCAATAATGAAAATAAAGTCTATGTTATTGTTATTTATAGCTGAAATAGCTATATTGCGTTCTAAAAGTTGAGTATATGTAGGTACAATATCAATGTGCATACATCAATCTTGAACTTCTTTCGTATGCAACTAGCTACTTTGTATTTTGATAATGGGAAGGCCTATCTATCTATAATAAAATCAATGACAATATATTTTATTTATTCAAATATCCCTGACGATTTTTAATATTGCACACCAGACTCATTAGTCTTCTATAACTATTTTACATTCCTCCGAATTAATTTATTACATTCGTAATATTATGTATAAAGCCTCGCCCAAAGGGGATATATAATTATTTCGATTATAGCCTAGAAAATTTTTGTTCAATTACCATTGCAATGGTAATTTTTATTAATGATTTATGTTAGGCATGTTATGCATTTAGCTTAATATGCATATATTATTTTGTTTAAGAATCTAATCGACTATTTAAGATTACACAGTCATGCGTCGTGTTATTCCACACCTATGGCACCACCTGTAACTCAAACAATCATAACATCTATGTCAATAATAATGGGGAAAATACATGGTGAAGAGGGAAGGAAACGAATTAATCAACTCGGAGCTAATGTCAAATACTTCAGAAGGAAACTTAAGGCCTTAGGGTGCGTGGTATTTGGTAACGACGATTCCCCTGTTATTCCTATGTTAGTGTACCATATATCTAAAGCTGGGTATGTATAATATTGTTATTCTTGAAAAAATACAAATAATTGCATCGTTTATTATTTCAGAAAGACAGTTCGAGATTACTATAAATGTAATATAGCTACAGTTGGTATTGGCTTTCCAGCTACTCCATTATTTCAATATAGAATTCGTTTTTGTATGTCAGCTGCGTTTTCTAAGGAACAACTCGATGAAGTAATTATATAATTATTAACGTTTATTATTATAAAAAAAAAAATAAATAAATAAAAAAAAAACAAATAATAAACGAATATTTTAATTTTCACTAATAATGTATACAAATACTGTTCCCTAAATATAATATTAAAGCTTATATAGTGTTTAGAACTTATTAATGATTTGGTAAATATTATAAATTCAAAGTATATACCTACAAATTAATTTCATAACTATGCACAAAAAAATGATTATATTTTTTATTGTTAAGTATTATTATTTGTTTCGCACATACACTAAAATATTGTGAGTTGCATGAAAAATTGTCCATTTGTTTCGTCCATGTGTCTATTTTGTCTATTAATTAAAACTTCAAATTATAATATTAAAATATATATTGTTTAATCCTTTATATATTCTATTATATACATATTATATTATATATATATATACATATTTTACTACTAAATTGTATCCTAAAAAAGAAATGAATTAATCTAAATTCACAAGTTAACTTTTCAATATTTAATGTAATATGTTGTAATTGACTTACGTATTTTTGCAGGTTATTGAAGCTACGAGGAAAATAGTGAATAACAACGGTTTGAATTATTCAAGACAGTCTATTTCTAATGAAAAGATACCATATGACAATCCATATTATTAGTTTATGAAAATTGCTTTTATTTTTGCTTTAATATACCTAGTTAACGATTTATACATTTACTGTTGTCTGAGCTTTATTTTTAAAATCAATAAATATATGTAATGCACATTATATATGACATTAAAATTAAGATAGAATCAATGGCGGTGTCAAAGTTTAGAAGGCGGGGGATATTTTAAAACCATATTTTTTCAACCCAAAGTAATCTAATTAACGGGATATTTCATAGCAAATCAAAGAATATTATAGAGTAAATTTTCGTTTTGAGCGATCTAATGAAGCCACAGCGAGTATAACAAGTGTGTACCTTCCTTCTAGCTTGCATATTTTGATAAATTTTTTTTTTTTGTAGGTGGTATTTACTGCATTTGTAATGCATAATTCTTCTTATTATTATACTATTATGAGTGAATCATAACAGAGGTATCGCATGATTTTATAAATAATACAATTTATAGTATAGTAGTAGTAATACTTTTTCAAAGATTTGTTATAATAATATATACGATTATACTAATTGCTAGTGTATTAATTATATTGACCTGATAAATTTTTCTACATTTCAGTATTTCTTTTCCAAAATACCAAATATGACAACTGCCCTGTTGTATTTTATTTATTTTATATAATATGTAGAAAATAGTATACCTATACAGACTACAGAGAACGTCATTAATTGAAAATTGTTATAATTGTAACTTAAAAGTATATACCGTCAGATTTTAATCGTTAAAAAATTAATTATTTCCGAATATTTAATTTATCATATTCATCTTACTTTATACTTTCATTTCATTCGTGTACTGTGACATTTATGCTTCTTAATAATTAATATCTAAGATGTTCTCGAAACAATAATGTGTCAAAAATTAACGAACACAATTGTTTATAAAATGAGTTGAAACTAACGCCTACTGTAAAGCCGGTATAATTAATTAATTGGACTGTGCCACATTTACACCACACAAATGGATATAAAAAAAGCTTTAAATAATACGCGTGAAATGTAAGTATGTGCACACATTCACATATTACCGTGGAATGTCTATAACAAAGGTTTTTTTGTACTCGGATAAAAAAAATTCTCCAAAAAATATACATATAATGGCATGTAGTTTTTACACTGTATAACATTATTATTATTATTATTATTATTATTATTATTGTATGACGTAGTTTTCCGACAAGTGTTATTTTATTTTTTTATGAATATTTTAAATATTTTGTGTGTGTTCGTTAGCGACGCGAAAAGAGAGGTGTAATACCTTTTGTTCGATTTTAATGATAATAAATTTACGTTATTATTATTATAATATTATCGTTATCGTTATTTCACGCCAAACATCATGTCAACATAATATTTAAAATTAATAAAATATTGGTATGGTTCTATTCGTTCAACGCCCAAACGGCTGACACGATATTTAAATCTAGGGTGTAAATCTGTAGAACTCTGAATATTTATTAACATATCTTTTTTTAGATATTTTTAAAATATTAATTTGTTCCATAGTATTATTATTGGTGAAACATGTTTAAATTAAATATATTTTGATAGTCACAACTCTTAGAGAAATTCATATTTCGACAAAATCTAATGAGGACACAAGGTAAAAAATATTGATATTTTATAGATTTAAAATCAGTACATTATATTTCTCAAATTGAAATATATTTTATTATATCTAAGTTCGTTTATGGAATAGTAATAATAATAATAATAATAAAAAAATTAAATTAAAAATAATAATAATAGTTTATTGCAACAAATAAAATATTCAAATAAAGAAAACATTATAAAGAATAAAATTAGTTGTAACAAATTTAATAAGCATAAGGCTTGTATGTGGATGAGCTGGGCTTATAATATATAATAAAAATTAAAATTAAAGTATATATATTTATAATATAAGTATTAAGTAATACTAATATAAGTAATATATTTAATGTAATTATATTTACTTACAATTGAATTATATTTGATATTACTTCACCGATATTTCATCGAATCTAAAAAGTTATGAAAAATGTTAAATAAATTATTGTAATTATCGTGCTTCACTAGTATAACTATATTAAAATAATATTAGCATCCAAATTTAAATTTTAGAGACCATTAATATATATTATAAATAAAATAGGACCTAAAACGGTACTTTGTATTACAGAGAAGTAATTAATATATTCATCACTAAGTGTTCCATATAATCTAACTTTTTGGGGTCTATTTAAAATAAATGATTAAATTAAATTAAGTGAATTTCCTCTAATGTCAAAATAGTCTAATTTATCAATTAATTACATATTTTCGGTTACTGAATAGGAGATTAAGTTAAGTTATTATCTCTGTAACACGTGGGACTCTAAGGTCAGTGGGCGATATATAAATCAGTACAATATAATTATTACTCCATAGAACTTCAGGAATGTTATAATCTTCATAGAATGTGAAAGTATGTCCAATATATTTTTAGCAATGGAGGAGATAGACCTCATGTAAATATCATAAACTGAAAGAGGACTAAGAAGAGGAATACAAACACTACTTACTAAAAAGCATTTGTTTTTTAGGCAGAAAGGGACAAATAGTTGTTCAACCTCAGAGAAAAACAGAATCAATAAGGGCACCACCACCCAACTAAAAACGATTTGACCGAGGACTTCTACCACTTATTTAGATATAATAATTTAGGAATCCTAACTAATTATTTTTAAAGCTATTATTTAACCAAGTTGAGTATATTATATATTATAATATTATAAAAATATAGTTAAAGCATGTAATATAATATTTTATACAAAAAAAGTTTGGTTAAAGAACTCTGTAATTCTGATAAAACCCGAGAAGCCGAGTGACTATCGTATAATTCTGAACGGGACTGAGAGTATAAAAAGCGTGAGGGGTATGCCCGTTTCTGCTTATTTTTTATTTTTTTTTTGTAGAATATTGAACAACTATAAAAATACCGTTGATATGAGAGATAATTAATTTTGTCTTCTCCGCAATATCTGATATCTAAGTCTGAATGAGCTTCACGCAACAGTCTTCGTTTCATTTGAATTTAATTATGAACAATAGACAATGATTTTCAAGGAAAATCAGTACCTGATTTTTTAAGTTGTTGATTTGTGAGATTCCTTCGAATACTTCGTCTCTTGAAGATATCTCTTGATATCTTCATCAATGATCTTCATCTTGAATCTAATATTCAAGAGATCTCTTGAATTACATTTAAAGCTCATAGATTTTATTTTGTGCAAAATCCAAATCTGTGTAATTTTATATTCCCAAGTAAATGGCCGACAAAATAAATAACGCCCTTCAAGTTTGCAAGGTAAGCTGCAATCCGTTCTGTGGTGTCAGAAAATTAAAATTCAATCATACCATGAATAATGATACTGAAATGGCATTTATCCTGATCAGTTAGTTCCTGGACAAGTCGGAACATATTTCTCAGTCCACCATAGTCTAGTTTTTTCTCAAGAGTAGTAATTTTATCCCGCAAGATGGGTAATTTGGACAAGTTTAGCATTAGATAATATTTCCAATTGAGATTTATGTAATTTAGTAATAGCCTTCATAATGTCTTTATTTGTTGAGAAACACATTGAAGTAGTTCATTTTACAATATTACAATAAGGCAGGTTCATAGAATAATATGACAAGGAGGATTTAAATTCAGTAATTTATCACTAAGACAGTTAATATGTAAGAGACACAAAAAACGAAAGTACGTAATAGATTTATCGTAACACTTAATAACCTTGTCGCAAAGAGGACATATAGAATTAGATATTCAACTACCAGCGTAAGTCTCTAAAACTTCATTAAAGAATATGTACGGTCATAACTGGATCAATAATGATAATCAGAACAATGATGTTACCTTCATCACAAACACCAATTGGCATAGATATGGTACGGATAAGCAGTCCATAGATAAGGTACGATTGTGACTGGATTAATAATAACGTAAAAATAATTAATGATATTATTTCTATCGCAGATACTGATATAAGCAACTAGTAGAAATGTCGGTCTGACCCTTCCACGTGCTACTCAATAAAAGATACTACAGCAAACGAGATAACTCAACGAAGTGCACAAACACGTTTAACCACGACGGATGACTGTACATGGTTTTAATTTTTCATCAAAAGAAGCTTTTCATTTTTTCATATATAATTTTTATGTGTTTTTAATAGCAGTTAAGTACAAGTCCATTAGTAATCCAGTTATTATTTTCTTGATTTTTTTTTTTTTTTTAATTGTTATTATAAATAGTTGACACTATACTGACACTATTAATTAAATTATCTAATTAAATTATTAAATTATTCAAATAAAATGTCAGTGTTATTATCAATTAAGAAATTATTCTAATCATGAGCTGATGTTAATTTATTTAAATGATAAAAGTAAATAAACGTTTTATGTTTATCTTTATTTAATTCTAAACGTATTATTGCTTACTTTATCTCCACTATCATATTTAATAAAAATAACTAACTAATTTTAATAATCTGTTTAATCAGATTTTATAATATGCTAGATAAATTAAAATTATTTTAATTAGATTAATTAAAATATGACCAATCACATGATATTGAATAGGTAATTATTGTGTATTTGCGTCTATGTACGAAACAAAATTGTAAAAGGTTAATTTATCTATGCAATCTAATACTTAACCAGATTTTTTCATTATATTAATATTTATATCAACGCAAACAATAAAATTGCTTAGTTGTTAATTATACTATTGGTTAATAATTATCTAGACCTATTAATTAACAGTCAAGCAAGATAATCTATATAATTCTATCAATTTAAAATTAAATGAGTTATATTTAAAAGAAATTTTTAATGAATTACAATTGAAAATCAAATTTATGCTAACATCAGTAGTTATAAAATTATCTTCTTCTTTTTCTTCTTCGACTTCTCTCTAAACTATTTAAGTAGGCCTGTTATATATATGTATATATCTAAACTAAGCCAAGTCTCTGTTAAAATAGTTAAATAAAATGTATTATAAATATTACATAAATATACTTAAAGCTCATTAAGATTTAATTCAATACTACGAATATTACAACAAAAAATTGAAAAGTCATTATTATTAAAAATAATCTGATAAATTATTAATAATTGTGTGTATTAATGTCATCTAGATTATTAGAAGTAAAAGCCATACAAAATAAAATTACAAAAATTATAGGTAAAATAATTATTGAGAAAATGGAGAATAATTATGGAGAAAATATTGATAATTCTACTACATTCATCATGTTTCAAAATAATTTCACAATAATTTTTCTATGAAAAACGATAATTTATAAAGGGTTTTAGAGACTAATTTATTCATGCAATATATAAGTTTGTTTTTCTTAGTAAGTTTATCATTAACATATACTTTATGTTTATCAAAAGTTGAATGAATTTTGTTTACAAAAAGCTGGTTACTATTTTTAGTTTTTAATTTCACAGCAGTGATCAAATTTTTTGAATATTGATATTATTAAACTTTATCACTATATTCGGATAACTATACTTATTTTATATGTTAAATATACTTAAATAATTCTAATACACTGAAAATTTGAGGTTATTATAACCATTATTTTTGGAATTATTAGAAAATAACAATAAGTAATTGATTTTGTTTTTTGATATAAATAGGACAAACTAAAAATAAAGTTTACAATATGTACAATATATAAAGAAAAAGCATTAAACTAATATTAAAGAATGAAATTAATAATTAAGTTATTAGAATATAGATAATTAATAAAAGTAAAGAATATATAAAACATTTCATTATAAAGAAAAGGATGGGACACTATATGCTGTTCACATGAAACGAACGAGACGTGAATTTTGAAGCAAACGAGGAACATTTAAAGAGATATAAGAACAAGTAGTTTACGCACAGGAATTCTGAAATTTCACTGAGATAAAAGTGTAGTAGAATAAATTTTGGCGGAGAGAAAATTTTCTAACGAATGCGTGTTTTCTCCGTTTATCTAGGTTTTTCTTACGAATTAAAAAGCTACTGGAAAAACAAAAATTATTCATTTAAAATTAAAATATAAACTTAATAATATTGTCTTTCGGAAAAATGTAAACAAGAAAGATCCAACCCAATTTTCAGACCGAAAAGTGATTAAAAAAATAACAACATTGAAAAACTCCAAGATACCCAAAAAACCGATTTACCCATTCATAAGATAATGTAAACGTGGCCATTATTAAGGGGTTCTATATAGGTAATTTTTAGAAAATTTTAATAAAAAGGATTAGAAAATATAACATTTGAAAAACTTTTAAATGCATTTTGGAAATGACTAATAATAATTAGTCCCATTACTGTATACTTTTTTATTATGGTTGTTTTTTATGAATTAATAATATTTTATTGAAAATATTACTTTTGCATTTCTCATTTATAACAACTTAGAAATATCTTAAAAACATGTAACTAAAAACAAAATTATCTAGTGCCTTATGGAATTATTTTTCGATATGTGTATTTAAACATGCTTATGAATTATTAAAACCTCAACATTTTTGATTTTTTTAATAACTATAACTCTTAAAAAATTTTTAAATCGTAAAATACTTTCGTAAAGCGATATATAATGTCGTTATCTATAATTGGTTTTTCATTTCATAATTATTAGATGTTTGTAAGTTGTTAAAAATGAGAAATGTTAACATATGTTTTTCATTGAAAATGGTTTAATTGAAATCCTCTTAATTTAAAACGACTCTTACGAAGTTAGTATACTCCGGGCAGCGTATATACGAACTATAACTGAATTCGGCCACACGGTATGCACATTGCCGAATGCGCATGCATGTAGCACAACTCTCAATTAGATAGGTTATCATAATTTATAAAATAGTTTAAATGTGTTTCAAATATTAAATAAGTAGTTGAAATTTGAGTTTATTGTTTCAAAATTTCCGTTCTTTGTGTCGTATTTCTTATAACGTTTTTCTACCGAATTCTAATACGATTAATTTTAATTTATGTTATTTTTCCTAGAGTAATTAGTTAAAATAGTAATAATTATTAATTTGTATAAAATTAACTCCAAAAGATAATAATAAATAAATTA
Source organism: Pemphigus obesinymphae (assembly GCA_025469235.1). NCBI lineage: Eukaryota > Metazoa > Arthropoda > Insecta > Hemiptera > Aphididae > Pemphigus > Pemphigus obesinymphae. The sequence goes on from JAIPRL010010537.1 coordinate 9,835, forward strand.
TAAGTAACGTGAATGTCATTAATTTCATTAGTTTACCATAGAGTAAATGTGTTTTAATAAGTAACAATTATCAAGCTTGATCCAAGTGAAGGATTCTAAGTACCTACCTATGGTGATTGTTATTTCTGTTGTTTTACAATTCATATATATATAACATATTGAATACTGTTTTTAGTATGTTATAAAACGGTAAAATAAGTATTCACATACTGAAGAAATATTCAAGGGAGACAAATTAAAGTACATATACTGTGGCCCCGGAGAGAATGACCGGAAAAATTTGACCGTCGACATGACACCGCCTCATACCGCACCATACAGATCGTGAACTGTCAGCGTAGAACGCCAAGCGCCGCCACTGGCAGTCGTGTACACATGCCTATCTTACTTTATGGTACAGAATATGAGCGGACGCTAACACTATAACTCGATGTATACCGTGTTATTTGAGATCACGTTGTATAACACCGACATGCGCGTGGCGGACAAGTTTTCGTCCGAAATCGGGGCACAATCTTAACGTGCACGGAATATAGTAATAGTCAAAGCAGTAACAAAAACCATGACTATAACAGTCACGGTTTTAATATTGTTTATGTCAAATCAGTCTTGGTATTAGTCTTAATTGCGTTGACTAAATTTTGGTCTTGGAACTGAATGTAACATTCTTGCGGACTTATTTTTTACGAAATGTACAAGTGTAATAATATGTAATTTAGAATAGACTCAAAATGCATCGCGTTCTCTTCTCTCATATTTAAGAAGTAAAAAAAAAAAAAAAATTAAAATTAAAAGCTCAATCAATATAATCACTATATACATATACTATATACATATATATATATATTATAATAATAAAAATACAATTGGTTGTATTCGGTAATATCAAATTTTTGCGAACCTTCCGGAAATAATACAATAATACATTGTTGATTGAGTTACAAAAACTGTGAATTGAGTGTGTGGTTATAAATAGAGTGTATACTAAGGATAATTTATATAAACGAAAATTCCATAATATATAATATACTAAATTAATTAATCGTTATAAATTTAAAGAAAAAAAAAAACCAAATTATTTATTAGCAAGACTGCATATTTTGCAGTTTAGTCTTGGTCTTGGTTTTGCTAGTTCTAGTACAGTATTGATCATTGTCACGGTTTTAAATTTACTGCAAGATCCAGACCTATTTTGCTTTTCACTAGAAGAATGTTATTATTATGAAACAAATTTGAAGTGATAAATTGATAAGTTATTTTTATACTTACTCATAATGATATTTCTTTTGACAATATTTAAATGTAATATCCATACATTTTCAAGTGGTACGATATGCTTAATTAATAATATTCTAAATTTTCAAAAGTACAGAGAGAATTCAGAGATCGACATAAATATTTAGACGAGTTGAGAACAGAATCCTATTTTGATTCGGTGAAATAAGGACATCCTATGTTTAATTATTTTAAACTTAAATCAATCATAAATTATTAACATAAAAAATAATTTTCAGTAGTTATCGATTCACCTATATAAATTATTACGTTCAAGATTTTATTGTGCATTTTTACAGCTGCGTTTTTAAAACTTTTTCGAAATTCCTAAAATTGACTTTTCAACGTACCATCTGTATATAATTTACAATCTACATGCAACTTTTGGAGTGCTTTTGTTACCTGGAAAAAATTATCACATACAAAAAATACATAACTTGTAAAACTAATATTATATTCCTCACCTCTCTACATTTTCTACTAATGATACTTGATTACGAAATTCTCTCACAAGTTTCCCTAACAATATGTTCACTTTGTCCACATGTATAATTTATAATTTACATAACAAGAATTTATATTTGTTATGTAGATACAACTCCTTTATATAACATAGATGTTTGTTTTCACAATATGTTTTAGAGGTTCTGTATAGGACATTAAAAATTTCATGAAAATAAAATCTAATAATTCAAAAATATTCAAGTACCGACATTTTATAAGTAATTTTAAAATATTTCCGTATCACTATGAACTTATTTTTATTGTTTTTAATTACGAAATAATAATTAATTACAACGAAACTGTTTTAAAGAAAAGAATATGTATTTACCGGCTATTGTTATAATTAAAAAACCAAATAACTACATAGTATAATAAACAAAATTATCCGTGTTCTGCCATAGTATTACTTAAGACAGCAAAGTAAAGTAATATTATTAATAAATTAATATGCCATCTGTAAAAATATCCCAAAAATGGTTTTTATAAAACTAATATCTTTTCAAAAGATTGTATTTGAAAAAAGTGACAGTAGAACACAAATAATTTTATCTACTAAAGTCTGTAAAAACTTGAATTTTTAATTACGACTATAGTGCAAGAAAATATTTTTCTAGCAACACAGTTTTTTTTGGTAAAAATAATTCACCTGTTAAAATGTACTCAGACAATTCTTACAATATATATATATATAATAATAATAGCTGTATTTAGTAAATTTGTTGATATATGATATGCTTTAATAATTTAAATTGTATTCATACAGTATTACAATAATATTATTTTTATAAACATTTTAATACTTAATAGAGTCATATATTATTATCTGAATATAATATAATATATTAATAATATCTACTAAGTGATTCCCGGCCTTAAGATGTTAATATTTATGTAATTCTAATTTTTATAAGACATATATATATATATATTCAAGCATTATAATATAATATTTTCGAGTCCTTTTCATGGTTGACCACTGGTCTACTGATATTGCTAACCTCATTTTCCCCTCTATAATTTAAATAAAATACATTTCACATATTACGTAGTAATTTGTAATTTTACATTAAGATAGGTAGCCAAAATATTTAATCCTCATTTCCAGGAAAATTCCTGGATCTTTCCAATTGAATTTCTAAAATTACTTATTAATTTTCATTAAAGGAATATTCTCGAAATTTCAGCTGGTATAGTCTGTAGAGAATTACATATGATCTTATAATCATTAAAAGTTATTGAGTCTATATTTTTTTCTATACGTTCTAAATCCGTTAATAAAATCAAATTTTATAAAAGGTTAATTATCAAATAACACAATTTTTTATTCCGATTCCTGTTCAAGTTCACATTTTTGACCGGTGTCATCAGTAGATCTATGATGGACCAGCCAGTTTTTAAATAGGTTATTGTATTTTATACTAAACTAAATGGAGTTTCATTTTAAATTCTGAGCAAAACGAAGAATGTAATGCAGGACTTAAAATGATGTTCTTTCTAGTTGAGTAGGAGTTCTTAAATAAAACGGATTTTCGATGACGAATTTATCCTATTGCCACCTTTTTAAAGATGTAATTTTTAGATTTCCCTAATAGAAAAATTAAAAAAATTAAATTTGAAGAATCTAAAATCTCTTAAGCGTAAAAAATCCACCAAAATTAACCAAAATATATTTATTTATATTTATACTCATAATTCAGAAAATATAAAGTAGGAACTTTAAATTTTCACGAAATGTTAACTATATATTTATATATTAATGTGATCTTAATTTTCTCCTTCGCCCTCTCTTACAATTATATAGGATCGGCCACCCTATTCTCGACTTTTACAGAGCTCGATCTCCCACATCTTTATAATTTACACTCGCTTATCTCATATAATTCTCTGTTACATCTCCCATCTCGTTTTTAGGTCTCCTTTTCCCCTTTTTCCTTCAACATAAATTCCCTTTAATATTACTCTCCTACCTCTGTCATCTCTCTCCTTGAGACTCGCCATCTCAATATATTCTCCTGATTTTGTCTACTATTGTAGTCACTTCTATAATATTCTTTTTATATTAATTTCTTATTTTGTTCTATCTAGTCACTCCACTTATTAACCTTAAAATTCTAATCTCTGCCACACTCATACTCTGTTCTTTCTTCCTATTCACTGACAACACTCTGATTCATGTATCATTACAGGTCTGTAATCTACTGTCTTACCAAAATTTTGGTTTATTATTTGGGCATTCTCTTATCTCATATAATACCTGACACATCTTTTCACTTCATCCACTCACATTTTATCCTTTATGTATCATATCGTCCTTAAAATTACCATTATTCTATAGAACTGATCGTAAATAATTAAACCTCTCAACTGCACCCACTAAATTCCCACATATATTCATAACTTTCCTATCCCTATTCACTCTGTGTTCCCTATCTCCAAAATCATGCTATGTATAATCTGTTTTACCCTTATTAATTATTAATCCTTTCCCTTCGAGAGCTTTTCTCCACTCTTCCAGTCTACGGATCACTTCTTCAAGACTTTTTCCAAACTACACGAATTTATCTGCAAATAGCATGCATCATGGTACCTCACCCTGTATGTCCTTTGTTATTTCATTCAATACTAGGGAAAATAAATAAGGACGGAAAGAAAAAAAACCGGAACGGTCTACTGCCTTGGATCAGGAAGGCCGGAAATGTCGACTGACTTGAGTCAGTAAAATCAGAACAGTGAATTAACGTAGGTCTGAGGTTAGGAAAGCAGGAGCTGTATATAGATAGGTTGCCTTTGGTTTCTTGGTTGTTGGTCTATGTAGGTGTTTCTCTTTAATCAGGTTAAACATCAATAGATATATTGTATATGCTTTGAAGAATAATGATAAAGTGAGGATTTAGCACTGCACTGCAATATATGATTGACCTATTGCTCCTTTACCCAGATTCAGGGTTTGATCCCATATCTCAGAGTATGAGAATAGTATGCTTGGTTAGTGTTTATAAGGTGTATTACTTTACGAGGTCATGATGGAGTGCCTCATGAGGACATATGATTACACCCTTTTGTTTTTCAACCGTTGATATCACAAAATATAAATAAACATTTTTCAAAGTGTACATGTGAGTATAACGAGTATAACATAAGTTCATTAGTGAAACCTAGAATCAGAAGTGACTCCAAAAACTCGCTGAAGCCTCGAGAGAGTTACATGACTTACCAATGAAACCTTTTTACAAATTCAAATACCATTTTTTGATGTATCAATAATGATAACCTCAAGTTTGTTAAAGACTGTGTTCCCTAGGCTTTTCTCTGGAACCATCATTAACGTAAATCTATTTCATTTAGTTTAATAATTAATTTATTTTTGTTATTATTTTCGATATATTTGTTACCTAAAAAACAAAAATTTAGTCGAATAATTAGATTAATCGAACAATAAGTGAATACAAATTTATAAACAAATATATACTGTCCTCCTATTGGTAAAAGCAATAACTACTGAATTAAAAAAAATTAGTTCATTATTATAATATACTTATTATTAGTAATCTTCTTCTCCTTCGCCTTCTCTCTCAACTATTTGGGGTCGGCCACCCTGGTCCTACACTTCCACTTAACTCTATCTCCCGCATCTTCTTCACTTACTCCCACCTTCCTCATATCATTCGCCAT
>JAIPRL010010538.1:0-15282 GCA_025469235.1 Pemphigus obesinymphae
TATGGAAATATATATTATCCCCCCCCCCCTTAGGCATATATTTTTTCATTTCACTATATATTTCCATAAAAAAAATTAAAAGTCGAAGTTCAAGGGGGGTGGGATCTATCCCCCAAATCCCCCCCCCCCCGTAAATACGCCACTGATCAAGCTTGCCGTTGTGCGAGTTTTCGATGGGAAAACGTGACTGAATGATTTTCCGGCGGCCCGAGCACGTGAACGGGCCCGTTAAACGGCCCTATACCTATATAATCCTCGTTCCGCGGGATGACGTGTAGTATAATAATAATATTATAGTACAGATGGGTAATATTTGTGTTTTAATACGTCATCATTATATGGAAATAGAGGGACTCGGCGAGATATTTCGAACAGGGTGATCGTAGCCACGGGGAGTGGACGTGACAAAATCAGCATCGACAAACGATATTTCACACAGTATATATATATATATATAATATATATACGCGTATTACGCCGTTCTATATTCGATACGTACTCCGAAAATAAATGGCGTGTTCACAATGATATAATAATATATGTTTACCTCCCCCCGACCGGCCGCGTTTTCTCTCTCTCTCCGAACTCCATTATTTACCCCTTCGAAAATGTATATATATATATATATATAATTATGTTTTAATTAAACGAGTCGATTTTTTTTGTTTGATTCCGGTTAAATTTAATTATAAGCCGCATATTACACGCAATAACTGTATAAACAATGTTTTGGTTTTAAATTTCAAACGGAAAAAAATAAAATAAACGGTATTTAATTCATTATTTAAAACGTATTATATAAAACCGTCGGAGTCGAGTACTTTTCAACATTTCCGAAGTCTCGCGTTTTTCTTCTTTTCGAGTTTAACAAAAGTAAAAATAAATAAATAAATAAAAGCGATATTTTCGGGAATTTAATGAGATGAAAAAAAAAAAAAACAAAAAATATGTAAAGAAATATACGAAACATTAGAACCCTTTCGTCATGTGTACAAGTCCGAACAGATCGTTATATCGATCAGTGTCGATCGGGTGTCTATATAGATTGTGTGGAAAGGAGGGGATTGTGGAACGAATGTCGTGGTCGAGCGGCGGGTGGCGGCGGGGTGTGTGTGTGACGGGGTGGGGGTGTAGGAGTGCGATACGCACGTCGTCGTAAATCACCGGGATCGTGTATATTATATATTAATATTATGGGCTAAACGCCGCGTAATCGTCAAAAATCATCGGACGGGGACACGCGGACAAATGGCTGTTAAATATGTAACGCCCTCCGGAGCGCGCACTTGACGGCCCGTAAACATTATTTCGCGTACGCACAAAAGTTGCCTGGCAAATCGTAAATCATCGGGCGCCCGGCGAACGATATGCTCGAGATGAAGAGGAAACCCTTCGCCGACACCTCATCCCTTACACCCCACCCACCAAAAAAAAAAAAGAAACGTATATATTTTACCCGGGCTGCGGGGTTCGACGATAGATATAATAATGTACGATATACCGTCGAAACATCCCGAAAAACGGGCCGAGCCGGTCGCGCCCGAGTGCGGCTCTCGCGCGGAAGAAATTTAAACGCGATCCATCAACGTCATACGGTGTAAATAATAACGTATATACTGTTATGTTCGTATACGAGCTCGTGTGCACACGTACATATAATATATTGTCACGGTATTCGGCCGATGACATCGACGCCCGGCCGGTTATTATCGTTTAGCCATATAATACGCTCGGAGGAGGTTAGGTATAAAGCTGGCGTCGCGCGTGCGTTTTATAGCCTCGCGCGATTCTGCGGTTAATAATCGCGGCGGCCCGGCCCGCCCGAATCGTGCAGCCGTATTTCAATCGGCGTTTCCAAACGAGAATAGCCGCGCGAGTGAAAATCGCGCGTGATCGCCGAGATAATCATATACAGAACACTATGGAAATGTCACTATATTAAGGTGATAACAGTTATTGTTTGTACAAAAACCGAGGACTCGCCTAACGGTAGTTATAGTAACGTTAATTCCAATATATATATATATTATAATTATGCATTGATTAATGCAAGCATATTCAAATCGCCAGGGCCGTGGAGAGAAAATCGGGGGCCCGAGGGTAGAGACCCACGGGCCCCCCTTTACCCAATATTTTACATACATGTTCGATATTCACAATTAAAAATTAAAACAATATTATTTAATATATTTTTATTTATTTGTAAAAGTATAAAATTGCCTTGTACATTATTGTTATTATTTTAAAATGGGCTTTTCGAGCTTTAGTTGAAGCGAATGCTTTAATAAGCTCCTCGAAATTTAATTTTCTGGCCAATTCTGATACTAAGCACAGGGTGGCTAGTCCTGATACTCTACTTTGTATTGAACAGAATCAATTGAAGTTTTTTATTCTTCCTAAAATACTGAATAAACGCTCACCGCTGGCAACAGAAACTGGTAGGGTGCAAAATATACGTAAAGCGATGCAAACGTTTGGGATGAGTCTTCCTAACTTTTTCACATTTATGGCATTTAATAACTCGAATAGAGATAGATGATATTTAAAATTTGCTTCATATATATTTTTCAATTGGGTAACTTCATTTGACAATTGTTGAGACACGTCAACAGAATATTTTGTTATAAAATTGTCTGCAGCAGTTTGAATTCCTTCTACATTCATATCATGGTACTGCCACAAGAATAAAAATGTTTTATTTGAGTTATTAATGGTAGTAAACCTGTATTTTATTCCACCAATGATTGAAAAATTGATTTGAAAAAGTAAGTGTAGTAAAAGTGCAAGTCAGAAAGTGAACTTTCAAGGTTCATAACTTCGACATCAATGGTAGCATTCATCTCTTGAAGAATTAGATTTCTCTCATTTATAGCTTGGAGAATTTTGAACCATATGGAAGCCATCAAAATACATTCAAACTTACTCATATATTTCAAAATATATAAAATTTTTGTATTTCGGTTCATATATCCGAGCCCCATGAAAATCCCGGGCCCGGGGTGAATCACCCCCGATCCCCTCCCCCCTATCGACGGCCCTGCAAATCGCTGATTATAGTGATTACAGAACAATATCTGTTATCAAAATTTGTCAACAGCTGTTATTTTCAACATCCAAGGTTACTTTACACAGAAACATATGTACGTTTTCACGCGGGCGATTATTAATCGCACGTATTTTAACGTTCAATGTATTTTAATTGTCTTTTACTATTATACTTAATACATTTATTAATATATTATTTATTACTCTTACCTACGATATAGTACCTAATAATTTTTTTTCCCATAATTTTATTTAAATACATAGTTGTAATGTCATATTTTGACAATGAAATGTTTATATGTACAGTGTCAGAAGAACACAGTACTTATATGGAATATAAGTAAGAATTTACAATAATTATGACATATTATATAATAATTATATTATTAATATATAATTATTTTATTACTTCGACGTAAAATAATTTATACACCACACCAGCTCTTACAAATTGATACAATATATATATATATCAATTTTCAAAAATATAATTTTATTTGGATTTTACGCAATGCTTAGAAATGTGTGGTAGATGTTACCATTGATTATCATGCAATATAGAAACCACGCGGTTAAAAATCGTCAAGTGTGTACATAATCATTCAGCGGTTAGTATTTGCTGCAATCGATCGCGCGGTTAAAAACTGCCTCATGTGAAAACAGCTTAAAGCTGGGTTCCCGGTTTCGTGTCGGATGAAATACTATCTATATCGGTTGGCTCGTTCGAATGCCATTAGAAAATGAGATTGCATCGATTAAAATGATACCACGAAAAAACATTTCGACTTTTGGCCGTCCGGTCAATACTGCAGTTTACTGATTACCGATGATGTTATCAGTGTTCATATTTTTAGAAAATTAACCAAACACACGAAACGAAACGTAACAATGTAACATTTACAATAATTTAACACATTTAAAAGGAAATGAATAATAAAAAAAGAAAACTGATAACTCCAACAATGTTCTATGTTAACAATTATTGGTATCAATGATAAGGTAACACGACACGGTTAGCTGTGAACCATACTTCACGCAATATGACACGATGAGCTGTGAACCCGCCTTCCCATGTAACATGAAAATATTTAATAAATATGAAAATTTCAATATTCAATATTTTATAAATATTTATTTTTCATTTAATTTTGATTGTATATTCATTGGATTTTCATTAAACGAACCAAATTCAGATGTTAATAAATATTAGAAAATAAATATTTTATAAACATTAGAAAAAAAACTTTTACAAACATTGATTAAAACATAAATATTAAAAACAGATAAATTTCATGCAACAATATTTCCAATTCGGCCTGACTTAAACCCAGGTATATAAACACAATACATAGTAATTAATAATACATATTAGGCGACCGTAGAATATCTGATCGATCAAAACGAGAAAAAGATCCAATATGGGGTTAACGACGTAAGGAAACATTCCTGAATATTCCTTTAATGAAATCGACTATCTCTAAGAAAGGATTTTTTGAAATTGGACCTTTAAGATGAAAAGGGGAGGAGGGGTGGTCATATATTATTCAATGCCTAGCCCAAACTACTTTTCATAGAAATTTGACATTTTCAGCAAATATTCCTTTAATGACATATAGGTGCACGCACAGAAAGGATTTCTTAGGATTCAACACGTAAGGAGAAAAAGAGAGGAGAAGTCAATTAATATTCAACATCTAGCACAAACTACTGGCCGTAAAGAATATTAATTAAATTGTAAAACTGTTAATGGACGAACTGCGAAGTCGAGTGATTCCATTTCATACCTATAATATACGTATAACTGTATAAAACTACAAATATAATATTTAGGTACTGTAGGTGTACCGTGTACCTAATAACAAATGTATAAGTAGGTACTAACATATTTTACTTACAATATCATATAATATTAAATAATAAATGTTCATTAATTATTGATTCTTAACAATATTATTATAAACATTGATGAACGATTGTACATTAAATATATTTTATATTTGAATAAAGGTTAAGAGGATGTTACACCCGCATTTGTTGTCTCTGTCTATCTAACAGATAATATAGCAAAATCACGCTACGCAGAATTGAAATTTTGGCATTTAGGTTAAATTTAGAGTACAAAAACCTATTACAGAATTTAAAGCGAGGAATATTTTCGAGTGAACCTCATGGGCATTTTGTAAAATGACGTCTGACGAAAAAGTTAAAGCTATTTAAAAATATCAAAAACTAAAAATGCCGTAACTTTTTTTTCTGACAATATTTTATAAAAAACCCATGAGGTTCGCTCGAAATTATTCTTCTCGTTAAATTTGATAATAGGTGTTTAAGCTCTAAATCTAACCAAAATGCCTTAATTTCAATTTTGCGTCGTATAATTTTGCTGTATTGCCAATTAGATGGACGGAGACAGAAAATGCGGGTATAGCGTCCCCTTAAACATATTACTCAACGTTTAATTTTAAACGGAAAACCAATATTTATAAATATTATACGTTGGGAATTGTCACCTGGGTTAAATTTTCTAAACACGTTTCGTTTTATCACCGTCTCTGTTGCGCGGAGATAAGACGCGAACAGACAACCGCGCGGTCTTGCGCTATGTCTCACATCATCGTACGCCAACAATCTGACGGCATAATATACCCTTATCGACAACACGTTATACGCGTAGGATGTTATGTACAGGTGCAAAGGATTTCGATATTTTGTCGTCGTCGTCGTCGTCGTAATTCATTTTTAATCACCAGGCCATAAATAACTTCGGAGCGCCCGTGCAATCATAATAATAATAATATAATGTGTATAACGAGCGCGCGTGCGAGCTGTTATTTTCGTGTTACGAGGCGAAAAAAAAACGACGGAGACGACGAGAAATGTGTGACAAACGATAATATAATATATATATATATATATATGTGTCAATCACTATATATATATACACTGAACCAGATATCATCGGTAGAATTAACAATACGCAATAATCAAATTTTAACAAACGAATATTTGTTGAAATAATACAATTTTTATTATTTTAATGTATATATTGTTAAATTAATAAAAAAAAGTGTTTATAATAACAAATTCATTTTGTAAATTTCGCAAAATATATGATGTAAAATGTAATAAAAATAATTTGTAAAATTAATACAAATGTTATTAATTTAATAAAATATGTTGTTAAATCGAAAAAGTATTCTGTTTAAATTGACTATTTTTATTAATAAATGGCCGTTTGTTCTACGACCAAGAAAGAAAAAAATGAACACAAATTATTTATAATTGAATTAATAAAATATTCGTTGATTCAAATAAATAATGTATATTCAATTGAACAATTTTACCCGAGACACTAATAAAATATATTGTTAGATCAATTTGTTATTTTACTGTTAAATTAACAAATATTTTATTTCTAAATCAACAAACATTTCATTGGACGTATATTAACGACCATATTATTAAATTAATCTATATTTTCATCGAAATCACAGATATATTTGGTTCAATGTATACTGACTTATGCCACCGATATAAATAAACGATAATTACTAAAATAAAAATAAAATATATATTAAGTATATCTATATTGTTTGTACTAACAAATATGGACTAGTTAATAGGGAAATCGACACAAATAAGTCTCAAGTTACATTCAAAGCCATCTGCAGTAGTAGCAGCGCTTGGGATTTCAAGGGTTTTGGTTTTCGGTTGTTTTTGTAATTGTTTTTTTTTTTTTTTAATTTATCTATTTTTAACACCGGTTATATGAACCTAAACCTTTTTGGTTTCGATTTCAGTTACAACGCTGGTTTTAAAAAACATTTTATAGGTTATCGGTTTTTGGTGTTTTCGTGTTTTCGTTTCTTTTTATTGTTATGTTATATTAATGAGCAAAAAATAAATCATTACCTAAACGGTTTTTCAAATGTTATCCAAAACACGATATTTCGGGCTCGGTTTCAGTTTTCTTAACTTGTTATCTAAATTAATGGTTTCGGTACCGGTTTAGTAGTAATATGTAAAAACCACGGTTATAACTGGTTTAACGGGTTTTTCAAAAAACTGTTCCAAACCAGGCTACAGTTAAGAGTTAATAGCCTTATCAGCACTATTGAATTATGCCTAAGGTTTCTGACCGATATTTTAATTAAATATATGGATATCTTATCATAGTTGCTATTAAATGGACATAAAAATACTTAACATTCTTTATTGATTTAAATATTTTAAATATGTTCTACTTTGAATTTTAATAACAACTTATAATATTAAAATGGAAACAAATATTAACATCTGGATTTAAAAAAAAAACCAAATTGTATAAAAATGAAAAATTTCCTCTAAAATTATTTTTTTTTTATGTATATAAAATATAAAAATGATTTTTTAAAAACATTTAATAATAATATGAAGGGTTTTATAATAATTTATATAAAGAGAACGCAATGCCTGACTCAATTATGTTTGTCTGGCACACGTGCATCATATTAAATTCGGGTTTTGTATTGCATATTCTGTGAATAATGAGTTGATTTTAGTATTATTTTAAATTATCGTAATCAATAAAGTTAACATAATATATTTCATGTAGGAATGTTTATTTCGATGTATTAAATTTTAGGTTTATTAAATGTGTATCAATGATGTGATAATCATATTATTAGTATTTTGCTTAAAATTAAATTTATTGAAAAAATAATTCTAAATGTCATAGATTTATACTATTTTTATTTATTACTATCATACTTATTGCCCATTGTATCCAAAAATGAAACTATTACTCACGAAATGTGAAACACAAAATCCGATTTTTCTATGTTACACGCATGCCAGACAAAGACAACCGAGGCTCCTAGGTATTAATTATCGTTATATATTATAATAGTTAACATACTATCTTTAAATTGGAGGAAATAATTAGATTATCGTTAATTTATAATGTTTTGTTTATACGTTAAACGTTAATTTGGTAACCAATACACTTTTAGAGTCTAGAGAATTTGCATTTTTTTTACCTTTGACTTATATTAAATCATGCCAAGGAATTGTGTTGAAAAAAATGAACTTATAAAAGCGAATTATAACAATACATTTAACCTGTCTTTGTATATTATAATTATCAAAACCAAAATATAGGTACTGAAATCATTGAATTTTTTTGAGTGATAAAAAAAATATAAAATATTAAAAGTTAATTATTTTAACGATTTTATTGTTTATATATAGTTGCTGATTTTTCACTGTGCCAGTAGTCAGAACAGTATCGAATACACGTTCAACGGGAAAACGAGACGTGCAAGACGTGTGACAAGAAACAAGGTAGTTTTTTTTTTTTTTTGTGGATTACGAAATAGTCGAAGCTTCTTTTTTTTATTATTATTATTATTATTAATAAAGTGAAAGCAACGAATATAACTTTATAATAACTGGCGACGGTCAACGACGTTTAAATGTTATTTTATTCAAATTCATATAGTAAGTATAGGTAGGCGGTATATATAGTATGTGATTGACTTCCTGGACTACGGAAAAATACATTATACTCGACCACTCGACGGACGCGGTGACATAATGCCGTCGTCAGTTTTGTGTCGTATAAAAGTATATATTATTACAAATTTTTTTTTTTTTTTTTGTCATCAGACCCTAAAATTGGGTCATCATCGTCTTCGTTTTAATGGCGTTTCTTTATTGTATTCTATTATAATATTGTAGCTATAATATGATATAATATTTCATTGTATATTTGCACATTATTGCATTATAGCGTTTGGGTATAGTCAAACGGGTAAATTAACGGCCCGGCAATTAAACATCCACAGAACACCCCGAGAAAACGTCAAAACGCGATATCGTTTCGCGCGTAGATATCCCACAAATATATAGTGATATTATATACGTCTACAAGATCGACGAAAATCAAAAAAAAAAAAAAAATCGCAACAAAACAATGAAAATTCGTTGAAGAAATATGGTAAGACCAAGAATGGGCAGTAACGATTTTAAAAGTTATAATTTATATATTGTTTAACAGCATTTAATTTCGCGAGTTGTTCTCGAAATCGACAAACTAAATAACTATTATTTAGTCACATTTTACGGAATGTTTAATATAACGAGTTATTTTTCATTAAGTAACCGTCTGATACTTAGCAAAGTTAGGTTTTAAATATTAGTATTTTTTTTTAAATATTGACTGGTTTTTCTTATTGTTTAATATCGTATGATAATAATATTTTCCTTCGTCACCGTAAAAACCCATCATTCTAATCACTATAATGCGTTACGATTTCTTATTAATACTATTCATATATTGGTACCAAAACGTCGAAAAAAATATCGCATTATTGAAAAAAAAAAAAAACAAATAATTCTTTGAGTGTATATAGGTGCCTACTAGTAAAATAACAATATATATATATATATATTTATATTTTTTTTTTTTATTGACTTTTAACTATAATAGTTTTAATTTTTTTCTATAGCTACTTTCAACTATTAAATTGGTTAAATTTTAATGTTTAACTAAAACTCAATTTATTAGACTTAAACTAGTTTTTAAAAACGCAACTTTCTCAGCCTTCGTGAAAATAACGGACGAACGACCGCGACACATTCCTATTGTGCAAAACTCCGGCTCGAGTACACGCCTACAATGTTTTGTGTATTATTATTATTACCATCTCGGCCGGTGGTGGATTCGGCTATAAAACATCATATAACAGTTGAATATTTTTTAACGTCCTCATTGTTGTGCTAATTATAAATCGAAATTATTAAACGAGCCGAGTCCAATAACGACTGGGAAATTTCACTATATTCTCTGCTCGGGAGCGCGCGCACAATCCGTACAGAGATATTAAATGCCACACACCTATATATTAATAATATATAGGTAAGATGTTACGCGAACAACAATACTCAATAACATACACGTAATGACCGTTAATTTACATATCACACGATCGATAATAACAATAATAATATGATACGCACACATAGTGTAACGCAAGTCCTTAAGTCCACATAATAAACGTACTATATATACAATAACACGTATAATGTAGGTTATACTATAATATTGTATTCTATAAATTATAATAATATTGCTCTCTCTCTCTCTCTCTCTCTTTGTATAACGTCCGCGATTGTTATACTCGAATGATGTACAAACTTTCAAAATGCATATAATACATAATTTTATGGCAGTTTGGTTAAAACTTCTCTGTCGTTTGGTCATCGAATGAATGCTCGAAAACCGTTTTGAACCATCTATATACGTTTTGTCACAAATAACAAACGAACAAAAGTACATAATATAGGTACCCTACTGATATATATATAATATATATATATTATAATATTACTATGTGTTTATAAGTTGTAAAAAGAAAAATCTCGCGTAGATGAATAACACTGCAGTGGTCCGAATTAAGCGATTTATTTTTTGGGAACGTTTCTACAACACGTGGTTCGTATAATTTTTCCATAAATAATAATTATGCGTAAGGCCGTCGTTTTGAAAATATTGTGCGCGTTTTCGTCTGCAGCGTGTGAAACGCCAGCCTCGTACTACATAATATAGCTAGTATAGACGATAATTAATTCCTCTGTGCGACCGAGAGACCGCCGCTGCGCCGTCCGGACATATAATAAGGATTTCGTGCGACTTGAACGATTTTAAGACTTGTGCTGTGGAGACCTTACCGCCGAGCTGATGCAAGTTTTTTAAAAATTGAAACTATACGTGCCCGTTACACGGGCGAAGTCGGCGATCGTGTGTTTCGAATCGGAAATCGATATTTTCAATATGCCTATAAGTAGTCGTAATTTCGGGATTTTCCAGCTTGTATGATATATATGATTCCACCAACAATATAATATAGCCCTTTATCGTCGGCACGTTTAACAATATAATATAATAATATCGAAACGCAGCAATGTCGCAAGCTCATGGCTGCGGAACGTATAGTATCTGTGCATATACCGTTTGGTCCGACTCTCGATCGCCACATTCACATAATGCAATAACAGCGATATACAATATTATATTATATTATTACGAATTAATTAGTGTAATCCGATTCGGTATCCGGCGCAATTTGTGCGGGGGAGTGTGCACACACATGCATGACACGGATTGCTCGCGGTCCAGCGAGCGCACACAATAGAATCGGTTTTTGATTATTATAATCATCATAATAATAATAATAATAATAATAATGATGAAGATGATGATGATAATAACAATATCGTTATTTATGCGAGGGTTTCGAATGTGACGCGAGCAAAAGTGGTTTTCAATTTGTCGTCATTATTATGTACAATATATAAACGATTCGATCGTGGGGTAGGCCTGCGGTTCTTGATAAAAACGACGACTATAAGTCATGTTACACGCGTCATGACGCGTAAATAGAAATAGAAGACGAACCCGTCTGCACGGACATAGTATATAGGCTTTCCCGGCAAATCGTCGTGGACCTGAAGCTATAGACTTTCGCCCGATAACAACTATATTATATACTAATCGTAACAAATAGTAAAATGAAATACAAATGAAATGTCGTAATCCTCCGAGAACTGGTATTAAATAGATTGAACAGAAAAAAAGTTATCCAATTCCGCGAGAGAAAATGTAATCAGGAAGCGACGATATCCGCTCTGATTCAGACGGAAGGCAATGCACAGACTCATTAAACACTTTACCAGAGTATGAGTATATAGAAATATATAGCAATATATATATATATACAGTGCATACTATACTATTATACGTGCGGTGAAACGCAAAAAACATATTCTAGTGCTAGTACCGTCCTGATCTATATACGTATAAATGTATAATCAAATTCACTTGATTTTGTAGAGTAGTGCATAATATTTCAGCCATCTGGTCGAAATACGAGTTTTGTGACCGTTTTTCTACAGCAAGTTTCGAAAAATTCCATCACTAACTCGACTATATTATTATAGCTGTTTTACAGCTCCAAAAACGAGTTGTTTCCAAAATAATGCATTTCACTTTCACTCGATATATCTACCAGCTGTTTTTGGTGGAAAAAATAACATCTACTTTGGTAAAAATTACTATTGAAATCCCATTTCGAGTAATCAATCGGACATTTTCAATATCCCACATTTTATTTTCATCGCGGAAATATTATTTATGTTGACCACGTATGCCGTAACAGTTTAGCCCGGTAACGCTGTGGTTCCCAAGACCGACGTGTGACTTTCGTCGGTAATGTGTATGCGTTTTCCGAAAATAACAACAACGCATAGGCATCGTGCGAACACGAGTTTCGCTGGGAGACGCGACGGACACTTGATGTTAAAATTTGGTGTAATTTCGTCGGAGGAGGTGAAAGTGTAATGCGTACCGTGAAAGTCGAAACCCGGTGGCGAAACAATGGAACGTTCGGTTCTTACAGCAGGGACCGGCTTTGCAGTTTTTGCGTATACCTCCCCGAAATAGCCGAAATCTGTGTACGCCCCGTTTCTCCGCTTTTTGGTCCTCGGTCCTTTCGTATATGACGAATGTGCGGTTTAGGATTTCTCGGCTCCGGGTGTATATGTACCTATATATATATACGTGTTAACCCAACACATCGGGCGTGATTGTTTGTAGTATACACGGACTGTTAGTCAAATCCGGCACGAGACTCGTCACCGGCGTTCACTGTGAACTGCAATCGTTTCGGCCAAACTGAAAATATGTTTTGTTTTGACATCACGTGTTTTACGGGCCAGTGCAGGTGTTAGTACCAGTGTGGATCGGGAAATATATTAACGCGGTCGAAATTACTGCAGATACAAACGCGGGTAGGTTTATGTTGTGTCTGGACCGTCCCCGAGGGGTTCCCACATCCGATCTTAGTGTTTTTCAATTTAAAAATCGAAAAACCAACGCGTTGCGTGTGTACAGCCCGTTTATACACACTATATAGAGGTACCACGTTTAATCGAATTTACGGGATTTTCTTTATGCTGCCGCGCGCACATATATATATAATATATAGCTTCAACTCAAAAGCTTAGATATATTAATATTAAATCGAATTTACCATACGAATTCCTCGTATACAATTTAATAATATATAATACGCGATGTTGGAATATTTGTACCTATCTGTGTATATATTCATTGTGTAATAATATTCCGACCGGAAGATCAAAAGATGTGCACATGTATTAATATATATATATATCACTACTACGCAAACGATCTAGACATATTTTCGAATTCGTGTGGGTACCACCTAACTGCATGCGCGTATCTAAGTGCAACATGCAGGGGATGTAATAATATCATGTCGTATTTGCCAAGAGAGTGAATTCCCCGGGGAAACGTACGCGCGGTGAGAAAATTATTTTCAATAATCCGTCCTAATCGATTCGAACTGTTTCGACGCATCGTTTGAAAACGACGAACATATTATACTACACAACGCGTGTGCGATACGGTTATGGGAAATTCGCATCAGACGTGCCGCGGAGATTATAATTTACGGAGCTCTACGGTATTAGCGATCGTTGAAAAAAAAAAAAAAATACAGTATAAAAGACACCGGCGTACTCGCAATCGTATATGCTTCATATGCGAACAATACGAATAAAAACGGTAATAGCCTTTTGTCGTGCCTTCGGATAACGCGTCGGCGTCACAAACAATGGGGGGTATTAATGACGGTAGATTTAAGGTCGTGACGGATGATTATTACTGCGTCATAGAAACGATTCGATCGATGCACAAAATCCACTGAAACATTTCATGTAAAAATTTCTTAAAATAAAAATTGTTTAAAAAAAAAAATAATTTATATTTATATAAGTATATACAATTCCATCAGAAAAGCCAGCTTTGCGCTTGGCATGTTGTGGAAAACGTTCTCCGATCTGATCAACTCAGCACGACAGTTGCGACCAACGAAATCGTTGTAGAAATATTTCAAAACAGACGTCGACCAATTATACAGCGTTTCGAGTGAAAAACCTACATTTATTAAGAAAAAAAATATATGGTATTACGGGAGAACACAATAATTTTCAACACGTTTTTTTCCCACGCTACGATCTGTACCTAATAATTGTACTGTATTGTTATTGCTGTAATAAATGACAGGACATTTGCGGATTAATCGATAGGTAACATGCGCGATCTTTATCTTTGGCGATACACCTATTTTTGATTATAATTACGTATTACCATCACATCAGAACGCGTCACATCATGCCCGAGTGTATCGATTGACAGGTGTGGATGGGGGTGACGGGGAGGGGGGGGTGTGAGAAAAACTCAATCCGTGTAGTTAATATTCCTATATTAGGTATAATGATAATGGAGTAGGTACTGCGGTTAAACCGTGATAATATCCACGGTTATCAACGTGTACGAAAACGTCCTCAAAATGGTAGGTAGCTCTCCGGTCAGATATTATTTGATTTCAGCGGAGATGCGGCGGTAGGTACGTTTACCGTGCGGCGTATATATAGATCGAATTGCTTGGACCGTGTGATCCGTATTTTGCGCAACAGCCCTCGCCCGACAGTACATTAACAATAATTACTTCAGCCCAAATCGTGTGGCGTACGGTAATATGTAATAATATGCTTTCGTATTATTTTTGGTACACATCGGTATATCTTTACAGTGTACGCCAAAAGTCCCGGTCTCGTTGTATACGTGTTCGGTACTATATATTTGACCCGCGCACCGAAAACCCGTCCGCTTTCACTGCGGACAAATTGGAGTATCGCAGCCTCGTGTCCGGGGGGGGGGGGAGGGGCAGGCAATTAGTGCGGCCGGTAATGAAGGAAATGCCCTTTACGCGCTGTCGACGAGATTAGTCGGCGGATAATTCAGCCCCCTCTCGTCCTATACGCTCGGGCCCGGGTAAAGTGAAATTAGAGCTCCCCGATCGTTCTAGAATATAACAATAACGATACAATATATTATTATACGATATTATTAAAACGATAATATTATATAATAATATTACGCGTTACGTATATGGATAGGTGTTTTCGCTTATTCCCGATCCTAGGCACACGCTATTGTTGCGGTTTTCCCCGTGGATAGTCAGAAATATATACGTATATACGTATATCACGGACTAAGATACTATGGACTGGTATCGCTTAGATGGAGGGTGTAGAGGGGAACGGGTCGCAAAAGTTTCATAAATGGAAATCTGGCATAGCTAACGCTCTATAACGGTTTAATTTAGAGTT
>JAIPRL010010539.1:0-15281 GCA_025469235.1 Pemphigus obesinymphae
GAGGGCCCATATCCCGGGTTCGAGAGTCCTGAAAAGGACTGTTTTCTGAGGGTTCCTCGTTGGGTTGAGAGGAGTCCATGCCGGGAGATGATTTAAGAATCACAGTTCGGCAGCCAGGTGGGTGTTAGAGCTTTAGCCGTCTAAGCAGAGCTTAGCCGTTGCCCGGGGTGTACTACGTGGAAGCACTCTAACGGGGACACACCCCTTTTTTAATAAAGAACACAAAATAATATGTTTAAAATAACAGTTGAAAATGCTTGATATGTTAAAGTTAATATTAATAAGTACCTAATAATAACTATTATCATAGTAGGTGTATAATTCTGTATAAATACAATAAGATAATAATTATGTTATGTATAAGTAATATTAATAAATAATTGAAAGTTTCATAAAAATATCGTATTTAGTAAACCTAGTAAAGGTTTTAATTCGTCTTATATATCTAAATATATTTCTAAGTATTTTATTTTTTAGTACTGCATGTTTACCAATATCCATTTCAGTAACTATATTTAAACAGACCAATGCCAACTTTGTCGGACATATTTCTGGAAACCAATTTTCCATATTATTGTTTACAATAAAAAAAAATTATAGGCTAAACCAGAAAGGCTAATATAGTAATACTAAAAAACTAAGGATGCAAGTATAACCTACGAGTATATGGTACAAAAACCATTTATTTACAAAAAAACATTTCCAAAATCTTTCTAAATTCTATAAGAACTTAGCATTAAAAATACGAGTAGTTGAATAATTTTAAAAATTACAATATCAATAATATATGCATAAAAAAATAAACAACTTCTTACTGATGACATTATCAAGTCTCTATATAGGTTTATAGATATGAAACACGTTTGAAAGTTACGACTCCACTCATAAATATATATTACAGTCATGAACAGGTCCTTTTGCAGGAAACTGCTGGAAAATCAAGTATTGCCAAATCTCAAAATCGTTATTTATTTTAAAAAAAAAAACTATTTTTTAAATTCCTAAAATCAACTCATTTTGAACATTATATTTTCGCAACACCCAGTTCGGGAACCTTTCATTCACAATTCACAATAGACGTTAGTTGTTATTTTATTACCACCATCGCAGTCACACGTGCGAAGTTGAGAACATAATATCTACCTAATTTTAACGTTTTGTGGGTACGTAAAATAAAATAATTCACAGGTCTTTTATTGTTTTCACTATTATTATTTTATAAACGTGTGTTTATGGCACTAAAAAAATAAAATAACAACTTAATACGGTCCCAGGACACTAAAATTAGAAATTCCTACCTGGTAATATATATATTTAAATAGTATACATAAAGCGTTTTAATGTTCCACAAATTAGCTGTAGGTATATACTTTGTTTAATACATCCATAAAACTATACGCGTTTTACATTGTTATAAATGTTTCTAATTTTCAACTAAAAGATACGTATCTAAAACTTATATATATAGATACTTGCAGCATATACCATAAAAAATCTATAATAATATATCGGTTATGCTATAAAAAAAAAAAAAAACGCAATGAACAAAGTTCTTAAAAAGAAGTCGTTATAGTGGTTCAAACTAGAAATATATAACTTACTTTTAGTTTTTTAAGCGTGTACGGTAGTAAAAAAAACTTGTGTTGAATATTTCAGTAACTTTCTAACTAGTTTATACTCGGTTATTTTTTCGTTATTAATATAATAGGTACCCAAATTTATAGAATTAAATGTATAAAAATACTTATATTAAGTTAAAATATACTGTTTTATTATTACCTATATACAGCTACATATTATAATATTATGGAGTTGATTAGGTACCTACCTGATTTCAAATGCATAACTGTCGAACTATATATACCTACTACTTAACTACATAATATTATACCTGTACAAATGATTTTATTTCATAACAAAACGTTACATTTTACACTCGTGAATAAAACGAATATAATTCGGCCATTTGTATAAAAACCTTATTAAATTAAAATAAAATAGTAAAAAAATATAATAAAAAAATAATTTCTATAGTCTAAATAAGTTTAGGAAATACATATAAACTGTATTGTAATTATACACTTCCTTTTCGAAACACGTGCGCTAATAAATATTTTCATTTGCCTTATTATTTATTTATTTTAATGTTACCTACCTTATATTCAATATAATATCGATTATCTGAGAAACGTATAAAGTCCTTAAGTCCGACTTTTTCAAAATGTTCACGTTGTTTTCATATATAAGTATGTGTAGTTGTTTATCCTGTTATTTTTCACTTCTATAAACGATTTCATGTGCTATAGAATTTATACTTACGAATATTAGCCAAATTAAAATCATTATAATATATACCTATTATCCAAACAATAAATATATAATATATTGAATCCAATACTGTAAATTAACAATATATAATGGATTCTATTCCAATAATAAATCTAAATCAAGTGCATCCGATTTTCAAGGGCTTAACTAATATTATATATATATATAATTAATAAATAGTGCCAAAATTTAAAGCACTGAACATTTTTTTTTAAATTTTCCTTTACGTCTAAGAACTACTGATAAAATCGTAAGTTGAACTTTTTAAAATACTAAATAGGTACAAAAAATTTTCCACCAAAAACTATACTACTCAAATTTTTCTACACAATAAAATGTATACATATACATAATATAAAAATAAATGAATAAAATACATATCATCATAAAACCAATATATGTATGCCTATACATTCCTCACTATTCCCAGAATTGATAACTTTTTTACTCAACTACTTATAATTAATTTTGCCATTAGTTAACTATTACTTAACTAAAATTCAGTCTTGAGTGATATTCCAAATACTATACCTATTCAGAATATTTTTTAAATACTTTTTTTAAAGTATTTAATACAGAATTTTGATTATATTTTTATTCCTTGAAAAAAAATATATACTTTTAAAATTCTAATTATCTATTAAAAATAATTGTTTTTAGTATGTTTCCGCCAGACTTCAATGTAAATTGTTCGTTCTTATTCTAAAATAATTAAGACCCCCTTAAACACACATTGTTGACTGTTTATGTTTGATTAAATAATAAAATAATTATTACTTAATATTTTCATAATTGAAATTTATTAAACATAAACAAGAAAAAGTATTCGAAAAATATTTGGAGTATTTTTGAAGTATTCGAAATACTTTGGGAATTCCATTATCATAAAGTATTCGAATACATGTTCTGAATACTTTTTTTTTAAAGTATTCGAAATACTTTTAAAAAGTATTTTACCCTGCAAGTCTATTAAAATTTAACTTAACTTTTAATTCATACTTGTTGTAGGAAAAGTTTTTTGAGCTTTGAAGTTATATAAAAATCAATTTAGAACCCCTACTATCATCGTATTGGAAGCTACACCCGCATTTGTGTTCTGAATCTAACCATATTTGACAATATTTAGCACATTTACGTTCGGCATTCTTATTACAATATCGTCAATTCTAATATTAGAGTAAATTTACCTATTACCAAATTTTTAGACGATATTATTATCTATGCCATAGTGTTGTTCTTTTTTTTTAAAAGATAAATATATGTATTAAAAATATAAAAATATTAAATATTAAAAACAGTTATGTTTATTTACAAAATTAAAATTTCTGAAAGCAAAGCGTTGTCTCTAAATTGGCGTTTCCAATTCATTCTATATATAGATACCTATGTATATGAACCTAATATACTATTAAGGGGATTGGAAGCGGCGATTGTCTGTCTGTCTCTCTATCATATACATAACATAACAATTTAGACCATTTCTATTTCCAACGTACCGATGTATATATATAAGTATTGTATATATATATATTTATTTATAAGCGAGTAGTATTATAAAAATTGATTTGAATTTATCGTCATGTTTACTTTAGATCGACTTTCCCACATTTTTGATTTTCTCTCCCTTAAACTAAACCACCAAAAATTAAGTTAATATATACGGACATTTAAAAATCGACATTTACAATTTTCATGAAAATCAAGGATATAAAATGAAAAAAAAATTACAAAGTCGTTCCAAAGTAGATTTCACAACGAATTCAGATCAGTTTTCAGAGTTCTTATCTGAGGATAGCATCACTAGGACAATATATATATATATATAACGTCTTTTCAAATACGGCATCTATTGACATGTGCTTGTGCGTGCGAATGAACACGTCATCATTATCATACCGAACGTATTGTAATTTACGCACATTATAAAAACCAAATACCACCGACACAAACACACTGCGTAACGCAAATATAATATTAAATAATTGCCTATGCACAACCCCTTAATAAATGACCGCTTCCAATCGCCTTAACGCATTTCGTAATATGACGAATTTTCAATATATTTCGGGAAAAATTTCAGTGACTCGAAATGAAAAACACTCTGTATAAAATAATATGCCAAGTCGTATATATTTTATATATATATATATATTGTGTAAGCCAAAGAAATTAACGTTGATATGACAATATATTATACAGTCTCTCATATTATCCGTCTGATATTCGATCAAACCATTTACGCTTTTGTACGGCTGCGCGTATACCCGTACACGTTTTGTCCTTTCCCTTTCTAATCGAGCAACGTTTTTTTTTTTTACTTACGATATATATTGTTATTATATTACAATAATATTATCATTGTTGTTATTATTATTATTATTATTATTATTATTAATATTATTATTATTCACGGTGGCCCTGTCGGTCTTGTGCTTCCATAAGTAGTGTCACGGTAACGTGTCCAACGATCCGTGCCCACCGCGACGAGCTCGTGCACGGCGCGGCGACAGCGTCGTATACAATATAATATAAGTACATGTGTACGGATATAATATAGCTGTAGTACGCGATTAACCCATTATAGCAGCACTCTTCGACACGATTTACCGCGGTAATTATACCCTCGTCGTCAACACACCGCACACATGATACACACGGAAGTCATTTTGGAAATAATAAAGTCTACACTGATCTTTTCCCACCGTGTACCTTGTTTAACGTCCAGAAAGCCCGTTCAAAATACTCTATTTACACCATATTTTATACGACTATAATGGGCGATAATAGCTTGACGAGTGCAACACGGGTGCCACTATCCTTTCAAGTGAGACCACGTATATACTGTATTGTAAGTTCCTTTTCAGCACGAAACCTTGAATGTATAACGCCGTTTGAGTTTGACAGTTTGACACCTTGCGAGTGTAACTTTTTTCGAGTACAATGTCTCTCTCCATTAGTGAAATCGCTTTTGATCGCAAATCGCGTTTATGTGTTCGATCGGGGTCCGTAATGATCGGCGACCGAAGATTGTGGAAAACATAATAATATTGTTAATCAATTGATTTTAAAAATAACCCGCCTACAACCGCGTACAACTGGTCTTAGATTTCTAGAATGTATAGTCGCCCGCGTTTACTATTCTAAAGTGTTTCCAATGGGATAGGTTGCCAAAGTATGTAATCCGAAAATGTATCGAAAACTCACTATTCTCGAAATCCAATTTATATTTTGAAAAATACCACCAAAGTCCGATGACGATATGAAATAAATTTACTGTAAAATAGAATACGAGTATAAAATATAGTAAGTACATACCCTGCAAAAAACGGAGTACATATCGATAAGTCGCTAGAACAGAAAATATCAACGAGGACAATTTATGAATGTTGAGGAACATGTATTTAAGAGAGTCACATATTTTAAATACTTGGGACACCTGCTAACATGAGACAATGACTTGAAAATGGAAATTAGTACAAGAATACAAAAAGGCATTAAGTGTTTTTTCGGTCTTGGAAAAATACTGAGCTCAAGAACCATATCAACAAACCTGAAGATACAAATGTACATGACCCTGATATGACCTATAGTACCATATGCCTCAGAAACATGGCCACTTAGGAAAGTAGAAGAAACAAGACTAAAAGTATTTGAAAGGAGTCCTATGGAAAATCTATGGCCCATGCGTCGATACTCACACGAGATAATGGAGAAAACAACATAATTATGTACTCGAAGAACTGTTCCAAAGACCGAATATCGTAAATGAAATTAAAAAAAGGAGGTTGACGGGGACAGGACATGCTTGGCGGAGAATACCGTCTATAGTCAGAACAATAATTGAGGAGAACCCTGTCGGAAAAAGACCACTGGGAAGACCACGATCACATTAGAAGACTACGTGAAAGCGGATGCAGAAAAGATCCAACCAGAAGTACCATGGTGGAAGATAGAGATATGGAGAGAAATCTGTTTAGCAGTATGGTCTCAATGACCGAAAGCCAAAAAAAAAGTACGTACTCTGCACATATGAAATCTGTCGGACTTTATTCGTAGGTAGTTACCTTTTTACTATTAACTTATATAGAATAATTGAACATTTTTTTTAAATATTATATTCACATAGTGTTTTGATTGATAAACTTTAATTGTTTACGTAATTTATGGATTACCTATATTATATAAACGTGGATTTAACATGAAATGAATTCGTAAATCAATAAATCAAGCATTCAATAAATTATATTACAACGATAATAAACTAACAGCTAATAGTGTCAAATGTGTTCCAAGATCATACATAAGGACAAAATAATTTGACTGAAAATTTCTGAAGTCATATTAAGGTATGTCGTATGTTGTAAATATGTACAATGTACCTATATATTAATATTTTTACAATAAATCTATTGTAAGATAGTTGTTAAATATATTATAAACATTAATTAAAAATTTTAATTAGCATATTTTTAACAGTTGTACAAATAGTATTTAATTTCTGAATTAGATAGACATTATTTATTTAAGCTGAAAAAATTACATAATAATTACTCATTTTTAACTTAAAAGGACGCTACACTGATAATTTTCAGCGATAAAAACATATTTACGAAAAACTATTTAAAAGTATTTTTTAAATTATTTTAGAGTTAAAATACTGTTATCAAATCGATAGATGATAAAAGTTTTGAGTGAACCTCATTTGGAATTTTTAATTTATCACTTTAAAAAAAAAGTTATTAAAACATAAAAAGGTAAACTAAATTAACTTTTTAAAACTACAATAACTTTTTAAAATTAATAAATAAAAAAACCGAAATGAAAATCATTTCAAAATGTTATCCCTTATTGGTTTGATAATAGGTATTTTTACTGTAAAATGACTTTAAACCACCATTTTAACACTTTTGCATAAATATATTTTTTTAAGAAATATCATGATTACACAATAATAAAAAATAGTAGAGACACGGGACCAATTTTAAATTACTTTTAAATTGTTATATTTTTATACTTCTAAATACTTCTTAAAAATTGCCTATACACAACTCCTTAAAAAACGAGTGTGTAGTGTCCTCTTAAATATAAATTAGGTACCTACCAAATAATTAATTATAAAAGCTTTAACATTTTAATTTTAGATTCCAAATCACTATCATCAATTTCTGTTAGTATTACATTGTGTGGTTTTGAGTATATAATTAAAAAAAAAACAATACATTTTTTGTATTTTTCCTAAACAATTAATAATTGGTTGGATGTCGTCAACTCTAGATATAGCTAAATTTAAGGTATGTGCAATTCAATGCATATACTATAAGATTCTGAGAAATTATTTTCTAATTAAAGTTTGAACACCTTCTATATGCCTTGACATATGTAATTATACGCATCATACTCCTGCTATAAATATTGTCACAATTAATGTTACTTGAGTTTAGATCTCAAAAACTACATATCTAAATATTTATGTTAAAATATAACCATATATTTTAAATACCAAAAAAATTAGAATGTAAATAAGATTATTTAAAATTATTAATAATTAATAATAATAAAAATTATTTAGAATTATAAACTACTATTAAATATAGACGAAGCTAAATTTTCTTTTTTTTGTTCTTTTAAACAATCAACTTTAATACTTTTTAAAAATCTTTAAGGGACATTAGTATTTTTTCCATCACCAACCAAATATCTCACACAAATTGTGAGTTATTCAGTGGTGTTACAATTAAAACATTGTTACCTTTTTAGTTTATTTCTTGTAAGTTGAAGCAGTAGCGTCGTATGGACCACACAGCGTATATATTTGCATATTTAAAATTAAATACCATAGTAATTTGACCAGCTTTTTAAATATTTGGTCTGTTTTTTAAGCTTATTTACGTTTTTAGAGCTGCATTAAAATGTTCGAAATAAGGGAGTTATTTTATTTTTGCTGTATTTATAAAAATTCCCGATTGGGTTGTGGCCTACATAAAAATATGCGTATTGAAAAGAAATTGAAATGACGACACTGAGTTAAAGTAATTAAAATTAAAATTACTAGAATTTGGAGATATTTTGTGTCTAGAGATGATAAATTCAGCATTTTTTAAATGAATGGTTAATTTAGGCCATCATTGTCCACACCCTAATTATAACTATTCGAAATGTCTATTATATATTATTATATTAAATGAACATTTTTTTATACTCTTAGTTCACAATTTGTAATTTGCATATTAGTCCAGTCAAATTAGACACAAAATAGGTCTCAGCTCGGAAAAATTCATACCCAGCTGAATTTTGGCACACACCTTTATTAGACTGTTATAAACATTGTCTAAATAGTCCCCATTGGTAGCCCGCTTACTTCAAAAGTTATTCGAGGTCAAAGGTCGCAAAAAATGACCTTTGAGTGAATATCACGTTTTCTATTAGTCGTACGACAAAAAATTTCAAATGAAACTAATAAAAAAGATAATTATCTATAAAAAAGATTAAAAGCATTTTTCGTGTACTAGTGACCGTTTTTGCGGTACAGGACTTGCCAAATGACCATTTTTCGAAAATTTTGATTTTTCCTCTCAAAAAAAAGGTTTTTTGTAGATATCTTGATTTCTATTCGTCGTGCGATAAAAAGTTTCAGAAAAAAAAATGGTAAAGGAAGAAATTTCCTATAAAATATTGTATTTTTTATGCACAAACAACCGTATTGAACCGTTTTACGACTTTTGATATTTCATCCCATAAAAAATACATACAAATACGAGATCAAAAATTCCACTCATAAATTATTTTAGGAAAAATTTTTTTTTTTAAAAAGGTCAAGTATTGAGCGGTAAAATTTTCTAAAGATATACCCTAATAAAAAAAAAAAAATCTGTCCCCCTTTTTGAATTGATGGCGGGGGGGATTATCCCCCCCAAAATCGGGTTTTTTCTAAAAAACCTCAACAAATATTATACTTACGTTAAAAAGTTTCTAATAAAAATTATTCACCGTTTAATTGTCTATAAGTTGTATTATTACACATTTTTGTTCAAATGTAAAGGTTAGTGTAGAAAAAGTGCTTCAATACACCCTCTTTGCAGAAAAATTAATTTTTTTTTTTTGTTTTTACCCGTCACTTATTGGAAATGCATCAATAGACTCTTTTAAAAGTATTTTTAAGTAGCTCAGAAGTTGTACTCTGTAGTTATGTACATCAAAATTGGACGAAAAGGCTATTTGTATTGTGTACAAGCAACTGTTTTCGCAGA
Organism: Pemphigus obesinymphae; assembly: GCA_025469235.1. Classification (NCBI taxonomy): domain Eukaryota; kingdom Metazoa; phylum Arthropoda; class Insecta; order Hemiptera; family Aphididae; genus Pemphigus; species Pemphigus obesinymphae. The sequence goes on from JAIPRL010010539.1 coordinate 9,576, forward strand.
AAATGGCTAAAAACGTCTCTTTCCAAAAAAAAAGGGCCTTTGAGTGGATATCTCGCTATTTATTGGTCCCACGATAAAAAGTTTCAAGTAAAAAATGTATAAGAGAAAATTCTCTATAAAAAAAATGTATTGTTTATGTATGAGTAATGGTACACGGCTTTTAATAAGGCCGTTTTTAAAGGAGATTTTAAAACACGAAAAATAATGCATTATTTGCCTTTGAATCGCAGCGAATATTATTTTCGTCCAATTTTGATGTACATACCTATAGAGTATGTTTATAACGGTCTAATAAAGGTGTGTGCCAAAATTCAGCTGGGTATGAATTTTTCCGAGTTGATTTGCTAATTTGACTGTACTATATATATATATATATATATATATATATATATATAAATGTATATGTATATGTTTTTCATATATAGATATAAAGTGCACACAAAATAGGATTTCCTAATGTCTGATTAATAGTATCTACATGATTTAAAAACATTATTCACAGGAAAACAACTACAGATATCACTTGAAAATGATTTCATTTGTAATACTTACAGTTATTAATTTCATATATAATTTAAAATATAGTTACTATATTATAATAAATTAAATAATAATTTTTTTTATATGTAAAAAACGATTTTCTAATTTATGTATATTTATTTTTTGTTGGTTTTTTTTATTATACATGAAAATTTGAAACACCTATATATATATATATATATTATAGCCATTATAACATACGATATTATATAATATTCTGGTAAAAACGCGTATACCGTATTGGTATATTGGTACCGGCGGTAGGTTCTGCATATAGGTGGCTTATATTGCATCATCTTGAGCCGGAAAACTGGTCCGATAATGGCCGAGCGTGTGTGAGGTGCGAGCGATAGAAGCGCGGACTAGCGCGCGTTAATAAATTTCCTCAGTTAGATTTCGAATGTGCCCACGTTTGTCGCATGCAGGTATTCTCGAAAAATAAATCGTTTTCTAAAATATAGTATATACTATTCTATATAGTCGAATCGTAGAATAGCCGACACATACCAACTGGAATCTCGTATTTAAACGTATAATTTAATAGGTACTTATGTACATCAGATGATGAAATGCGATAAAAAGAAACGCGATTCGGTTTAAAAATAGAATAATAAACTATACTACCTCCCTGACACACGAAAAAGCGGTTTTGAAATCTTCGTATTTCTCTGGAAGAAAAATCATTCAATTTCTTCTAAAATAAAATTCTGAAAAAACCCCACAGACTGTACGAAATATATAATATATATATTCATAACCGGTCAATGGTCATCAAATTATCCGAAAATCAACTTGATAATGACCCACGAAAAAAAATAATTAAATATATTTCTTGTTCAGGAACATCCTTTTTTATAATAATAATCAGACGTATCTTGGGCCGTTTGACCACGAACGGTTCGTGGATGTTTATCGCGCGCGGTTTCCGTGATCAAAGGTCAAACTCTTTGAGGTTAGGTCCTGTCGAACCGTGCGAATTTCCACGTTCCGTCGTATAGGCGCTATACGCACGACGTCCATTAATAATTATATATTATAATATTATCGCCTGTTATACGCATTTTTCCTTTTTACAGATTTCTCGCCAAACCTTATATTACATCATATAAAACCAATTAAATAAGTACCTACCTACTAGCCCATCGATTTTATAATACCTAATATAAATGTGGTATCAGGTAACTATAATATATACGCATATACCTACGTATATACCGCGGTAATAATATATTTAAAATATATATATATACAAAATATTTTATAGTGATAATATCGACGATCGATAATAATAATTCGACTGAGGCAATAAAATATGTGGAATTTTCGATTAATTTTTTGTTTGTCCGTATATATTTTTAATTTATTATATATACGAGTGTTAACAATCGCAATTATTGACTATATTTTTACAATTATTATTATTATTATTATTATTATTATTATTATTTATTAATTATTATAAATCAATCAGAAAAAGTGTTTCAAAGATTTATGATCCTATATATATACAGGTACTATATAGTTAAAGGAACTTGTTTTTTCTGCAGTTATTTACGTATATATTATCATACTATAAGCGTTGGCCATTATTATTTCGTGTACGTGGGTCGGTAACCGGTGCGTGTATATATATTATGTTAAAACATTATAATAATGAATATACATAGATTAAAAAATATATACAAAAAAAAATAATAACCGAGCGTCCGGTATATGGAATGTGTTTTTGCGGTATATAATATTATAGTAGTTATATAGTTGCTGTCGTGTACGTATATTATTATGATGATAATATATTGCAAAACAAATAATAATAATAATAATAATAATAATTTTAAAAAGCTGAAACCATGCCGTATTGAATTTCGGAGTTTATGACAATAAAATATTATATATTATACCTACGAGTATATTATAATAGCGAATCGAAAGAGCTGATTTGTAGGTATATACCTAATAATATAATATTCAATGCTGGGAATTAACGAGAGTTAATAAGTTAAAGTTAAGTTAAAAGTCAAGTTAATATTTACTTTTTTAATTTAACTTTTTAAATTTGATTTTCCTTAACTTAATTTATTAACTTAATTTATATTTAGTGATATTAACTTAATAAATAACGAGTTAATTTGAACTAAAATTCAGTTAAGTTGATTTTAAAATAAGCAATACAATTTGATTTCATATTGTTAATATAGTCAAAACAGTTCAATAAAAATAACATGTTTTTTTTATCATTTTTAATAAGTATTATAAAAATAAATTATTTTATTTCCGGAATCATGTAAATAAAACAAAAATACGTAGATATAGAATAATCTTGCTGTGGCGTAAGTTGAAGAAAATATTAGATTGCCCGTCAAAAAACGATAATATTTTCCCCTTGAATTCATACATTTTATTTATACTAATACCATTGTATATTTGTACTTAAAACCATTAATCACAATACATTTTTGTTATCGGCGATATTTAAGTATAAAATATATAACCTCTCCAGTTCATCTGCGCCCACGATCAGACGTCACACATCTGACCAGATCAAGGGTTCAAAAATAACTGAACAATGTGTGATACCTACAACGTGCGACTTTTATATTATTAGGTAATTAGTATTTTACTGAGAGTAATACATAGAAATAACCTCAAAAATAGTATGTTGGCAACACATATGTGTTCCCAAATTTTAATAATCCTTATAAATTTCAAAATGTAACGCTCGCCAAAGGCATAGATGAACCGGGCGGGTTACAACAATCCGTTTTTTCCTTGACACACTAAATGATTAATTAGTTGGGCAGTCCAATGGATTTCGATGTTCCTCATCAAATTTTATTAATTAGATTACTAATCAGACTAATGGATTACTTCTAGATGCATCGGATTGGCAATCAACTAAATTAGACGGTGCGCTAAGCGATGGCAATGTAATCACAAAATTCTATAGTCTTATCAATATTTAATCATACATATATTATAATTTTAAGTTTAACCGTGTGCACTGTGTTTGGTCATGAAATTGATATAGCATTTTGCATTTTATAATCAAACGTCGTTCCTTGACTTTCAATCAGATGCAGCATCTGATTAAAAACTGGATGAATGTATGAATGAAAGTGTAATGAAAGTGTATGTATCGAGGAACACACAGATAATCTAATAACTGTATATATATACTGTATGATAGTAGATACCTACTGTGTACACTATACAGTATACAATATACAGATAGTAGGTACGTTTTATACAAAAATAGGATAAGTATACGGTTTTCCATGGACTGCTTCCACAGTCCGTCTCAAAGAAGCGTTTATCACCTACAAAATTTCGTTTCCCGCTATTAATAAAAGAACCAAGAGGGGGAAATATTCCACAATAATTATATAAACATATATAGGTATTTCCTTTCCGAAAATAATCAGTCTAGAAACTCGAAATGTTTACAGAATACATCTATATAATATACATCCATATTATATAATTATTATAAAGAATTATTCTATAAAATAATTTTTAAATTTTCAAATTAAAAAAATAATTTTATAGTTAAAAGTTAATTTAATAATTTATTTTCATGTTTGTAGATATCTAAATATTGTCCGCACTGACCGAAAAAGGAAAAGTTCGTTTTTACCGAAAAGTATATGAATATGAATGAAGCATTTCAACTGGTAAAAATCAGTAAGAATGTAAAACCAAATGTCAAAAATCATTTGTCATCAATAATTAAAAAAAATATTGAACTTTCAGCAACAGTTCTGTTCGATTTTAACTGCAGATATTATAGATGAAGAACGCTCAGTCCATTTATTTAATATATCTATTGAAATACTAGGAGAAGATATGTGAATATGTATGTGATAAGCAAAAAAGGAGTATTATAGTAGAAAAACTCTCATATTACGCCATTGAATCTATTAATACTATGATCGTTATATATCATATACCCAGGCCCGTATTTATGGGAGGGGGGCTCGGAGAGGCAATTGCCCCTAGCTGCATTATTAACAAAAGGTTTAGGGGCGGCAACATTTTGAAAGGTCAAAAATGTAAAAATGTATAAATAGTTCATTTTACCCAATGATTATAATATATAATAATATAACAACAACATTAATGATAAGGCTTTATTCTCTTTTGTTGACAAAGATACAACAGTAAAGTGATATGATCATTTTTGTATATCTGTGGATATTACTATGAGAATCTACTATAATATAGCCGCACGATTTAAAATCATTAAACAGTTAATATTCGTTATCAAGTCGTTTGTCAAAACATATTGATGTTGTAAACGTAAAAATAAGTAAACGTTATGATTTTAACTTGTTGATATTTCAAAATTGGCACGTGATAAATGTTAAAAATAATTTTCATGATAATTCACATTTCACGAGTAACTAATGAAGGAATGACTGACGATTACACTCATCAAAATCAAATGGTAAGTATCATATTAGTAATAAGTTCTAGATCTGAACTTTAATTCATATTATGTTCTTGAGAATTGAGGGATATTGATATTTCCTAGTTAAGATTTTATTTTATTTAACTATACTTGTATAAAAATATAGAATTATTCTTAATAGAAATGATTTAACAGAAAAATCCAGAGAAACTTGGTTTTTAGGATTAGGGTTTTTAAATTAAAAGTTAATATTGTATTTTTAGATTCTGAGCGTAGCGAGGAAGCTTATGGTTTTACAATGATGTTTATTTTATTATTTTTTTTTTTCTGTAAACACTTTTTCTACCAGAAGGAGTGCTCCGATCTTTACACTCATACCCGGTTTCCGATAGCAAATTGCATCTAGTTGGTACTTTTGAGAAGTCATTTTTCGATTTTCATAATAGTTTTTTAATGTGTAAGCAAAAACTACCAAAAAATTACGAAAAATACGATTTTGTAAAATGGAGAATTTTAATTTCGTCGTAATTTCGAAAATAATGACTTTATAATCTTGAAATTTTTATCGAATATTTAATTTAGTAATATATTTACGTTGATTAAGTTTTTTGAAATTTTTTTGAAATTTTGAGCTATTTATAGACATTTTTAGTTTTCGAGGTTTTTAAGTCCTAAAAGGGGTAATTTTCGGTTTTATGTTCTGAAAATTTTATACAGTGTTAAATATACTTAACTCTAACTAAATTCAAAAAATCTTG
>JAIPRL010010540.1:0-15281 GCA_025469235.1 Pemphigus obesinymphae
ATTTTTCCTTCTACTAGTACCTTATTAAAGAACTTTGTCAGCCATTGTATACCTAAACTTCCTAATACTTTCCATACTTCTACTGGTACTCCATCCGGTCCCACCGCTTTCTTATTTTTCATTTTTCACACAGCACTCCACACTTCCTCTTCTCTTATTAAATCCACCATACCCAAATTCCACTCTACCCAATCAATTACCTCTCTCGGAAATTCCTCATTTAATAATCCCTCAAAATAGCCTTTTTATCTCTTTATCACTTTCTTTTTCCTCTGTTAACACCCTCCTATCTTCATATTTTATACACCAAACATTTCTAAAGTCCCTGGATTGTTTTTCTCTTTCTTTAGCCAGCCTGTACACTTCTTTTCCCCCATCTTTAGTTCCTAACTTCTCATACAACTCATCATATTTTCTAATTTAGCTTTTCTCACTGCACATTTTGCTGCTTTAGATAAACTTTTATACTCTACCCAATCCTTCCTCTCTCTGTTTTTCTGCCATTTCTCAAACTGTATTTTTTTCTTTGATATTATATCCTGTACTTCTTCTGCCCACCATCATGTTTGCTTATCCTATGACATATTACCTTTACTCACGCCCACGACTTCCTTAGCAACTTTTTTAACACTCACTGCTACCTTTTCCCACATTTCGTTTATATTCCCTTCCATATTCCACATCCCAGTCCCAATTACCTTTCTTATAAATTCTTTTTCATTTTCACCCCTTAGTTTACACCACCTAATCCTCGGTTCCTTAACTATATTTTTCTTTTTGTATACCCTCTTTTTCCTACACCAAATATCCATAACCATTAACCTATGTTGTGCTGTCACACTTTCCCCCGGGATCACCTTACAGTCCTTACACTCTTTCAAACCCTCTTTCTTCCACATAAAATAATCAATTTGTGATTTGTTCCCTCCACTCTTATAAGTTATATAATGCTCTTCTCTCTTCCTAAAATAAGTGTTTACAATTACTAATTCATACGATGATGCAATGTCAAGTATTTTTTCTTCAGTCTCATTTCTTTCTCCATACCCATACCCTCCATGCACTCTATCATAATCTATTCTATCACAGCCTGCATGTCCATTCATATCCCCACCAATTATAATATTCTCATTTCCTTGTACTTCTTGCATTACTTCATCCATCTCTTGCCAGAACTCCTTTCTGACTTTCCTCACATCCTACTTGTGGAGCATACGCATTTACTATATTTAATACTTTATCCTCTAATATAACTCTCACTAAAATAACCTTATCACTTTTTCAATCACCTCTACCACTTTCCTTTCATTTCTTCAACTAATATCACTCCTACACCATTCCTTGTATTAGTCCTTCCTGAATATATGATTTTATACCCCTCACCAATTTCTCTTGCTTTCTCCCCTTTCCACTTTGTTTCTTGCACACAACAATTATTCACGTTTCTCCTCTTCAAAACTTCTGCTAATACCCTACTCCTACCTGTCAATGTTCCTACATTCCACGTACCTACTCTCACTTTGAACCTATTCTGCGTACTCGAGTGCGAATCTAACCCAAAACACTTTTGTGCTTTCCCTGCACCATCGACATCACGGCCGTTGGGTAGACCCGCACATATAACTGATGGAACGGCTATCGCAGCCGCTGTCAGGCTGGTACTGGTCACTTGGTCCCTTAGGCTATCTCCACACCCAAGTATGCAATTTTGTTTTCCTCGCGAACATCCAAGATGGGAAAACTCGTCTATAATCTTTTTAAGACTCTTCATACTTTTTTGACAAGTTTTATGCCAGCTGTCGACTTGATGCAACCTCAATTAGTCGACTTCTACGACAGGCATGAAGAAACCGTGGAGGTATTCTTGGCCCCCTCCACAGAGTTTTTATTGGATACCATAGTATGTACTAATTGGTCCGTAGTCGTACTATATAAACGATATGGTGATCCACGGCTGCAAAAAGATTGAGAAACACTAATTTAGATTACATATTTATATTTTATCACCAATGAATATCTACTGTTTCTCCCACACTAAAATAAATTTTTCTCATATTCGGTTATCATACAAATTCCGGGATTGGTCATATATATTCATACAATTTACGTATATCAATATTTTTTATCGTTCGGATGTCATATAAATTCTTGGATTGGTCGTACAAATTCATATAAATTATGTAGGTACCTAATAAATTTATGAGGGACAAAATTTCCAAAATTCTATTAGCGGTGGGGGGTGAATGTACTACTTTTTTATATTGACGTTTTAAATCCGTATATTTTTCAATCATACAACATTATAATGGGGATAGATAATGTACAGTAAAAATTACAGGGTTATTAATTTAGTAAAGTTAATTATTGTATATTAAAAAAAATGTTTTATAAAATTAGTGCATTTAAAAAGAAGTCTTTATGTAAGAAAACAAATGATGATTGTTTTGTATTTCGTGGTTTTTTCTTTTATTATTTCCATATAGAGCTGTTAAAAATTATTTTTCAAATAAATGTTTCTATGCATCGCATGTAACTTAATAAGGCCATCTGTGTTTGAATAGAACCAAAACTTCTATGTTTGACAATAAACGGCATATGTGTTTTTCATTTACTATACATTTTTTCGTGTAGGAATAAAGTAAGAGTAATTAAATGTAAAACGAATATCGTCTTTTATGTTAGTATTGGATTAGAATAAACACAGATGGTGATAATGTGTTATTCGCTTGGTTGTACGGCGATATGTTCGAAAAACAATTTATGTTACCATTATTCAAGAATACTGTGAATTATAATAAATTAAATGAACTGATACATAATATTATATCGTACCCAAAAATTATATTTTTATAAAAATCTGAATTATATAATGGTTATCTTAATTTAAAAAAAAATAAATACAATTTTATATTTTAGATTCGTAGCTAGAAATACTTATTATATATTCATTGTACAATCATGTATTTTTCATTATTGTTAATTATATATGTAAAAATTTTTTCGGGTAAAAATATTTCTGATTGGAATTTAGTTCTTGTTGGTAGGTAGGTACTTTATAGAGGTCATAATTTTTATTTTCAAAATACCTATTAAAAATATATAAAAGCGAACTAAAAACTGCTGATATTAATGAAAAATTATTAGAAATCGAAAACTAACACATACATTTGTCATAGTTACACTGACATTAATTATTATACTATAGATTATAATAATTTCAAAATTTTTTGATCACATATTGATAATTTGTAAGTATTGATTTAACTTTAATATGATATATGTTATGGAGGAGAAGTTGAGTAGTATTTTTTCAGATTAAAAATCATTTTGATAGGAAATTTATTGTAGTTGGTAGATTAAATACGCATTGAGCATACTTAAAGGAATTATTGATAATTTTAATGTGGTTTAATATAAATAGTGTAAATAATGCAAATAATGTAATATTTTCTATTGTATATTCGGACATTCTAAATTTAACCTTAGAAGTGAATTCGTAAATGTAATTTCGGACAACATCATATGCCCGATGACTGGGTTTGGCGTTTATCAGTATAATATTATTACTAGATATGCTTTTATGGATAATAAATTATTAAAATAATTGTTGATTGTTGACTGATTTTACCTTTATTATCTAATCATGTCAAACGATGTATTTAGTTAACTATTACTTATTAGTCTGTTATTTGGAACTACATGAGCTCTTTACCTTCAGTAGTGTGCGTGAATTTATAGCGTTTAGTCGCATTGTGTGATTTACGTTTGTAGTGCGCGCATTGTCTACGACGTTTACGTGTTCTTATCTTTTTTAAACATGGACCGTTGGCTTAAAGGTGGACATGTTAATAAGAAGCCTGTTACAGAGGCATCTTATTGTACTTAGTCCGTAGAAGGAAAAAGCAATGACAAAAATGGTAGTCAAGTAGTTCATCATGGTAAATCAAATGCGAATGACTTCATGAACCCGACCAAAAAACGTAAATACAACGAAAGTTATTTAGAGATGGGTTCACAGATACTAATGATTGCCAGCCACAGTGCGTAATTTGTTTGAACGTTCTTCCTAACAGTTCCATGTATCCCGGAAAATTGCGCCGACATTTTGAATAGACCCATCCGGATTATGAAGGGAAAACGATTGACTATTTTAAACGAAAGCGCACTGAACTATTGGCTGTTCAAAACAAAATAAAAACACACGTTCAAACAACCGACAATGAAAACGCATTGAAAGCTTCCTACATGGTGAGCTACCGCATTGCTCAAAAAGGTGAAGCTCATACTATTGGTGAAACCCTTATAAAACCATGTCTTATTAATATAGGAACTTGTATACTTGACGAAAAATCTGCCAAACATTTGTCTACAATTCCTTTGTCAAACAATACTGTTGCACGACGAAAAGCAGATTTAGCTACAAATGTAAAAAAAACACTGGTTTCTATTATTAAATACAGATAATTTGCTCTACAAATGGATGAATCAACTGATGTTGCAGGTCTAGTTATTTTGTTGGTGTTCGTTCGTTACGAAAATATGCATTCTTTTGAAGAGAACCTTTTATTTTGTCGACTACTTTTATCAAACACGACAGGGGTCCAAATTTTCGGATTACCTACTGGATTGTTTTTTTACCGAAAGTAAGATTCCATGGACCAATTGCATCGATGTGTGTACTGATGGTGCGAAGGCCATGGTAGGAGCAACAGCTGTAGCGATTACTAAAATAAAAGAAAAATCGAAAGAAATTCGTAGTAGTCATTGCATACTATTGAAAAACGTAATGGATGATGCTATAAAAATAATCAACTTCATTAAGTCACGGCCTCTGAAATCCAGACTTTTTAAAATTGTGTGTGATGACATGGGAAGTCTTCATAGTACGTTAATTTTCCATACAGAAGTCAGGTGGTTTTTAAGCGGTAAGGCTCTTACACGTTTAATGGAACTACGAACTCAAGTTCTTTAATTTTTAATGGACCACAATGTTAAATTGGGTAAAATCATGAATGATGTAACACGGCTTTGTCAATTTTCATACTTGGCTGATATTTTTAGCAAAATGAACGAGCTCAGCCTTTCTTTACAAGGAAGGACTATGACAATTTTTGATGCCAGCCACAAAGTAAGTGCATTCAAAAGGAAAATTAATTATTGGAATAGAATGTACTACTAAAGGCAAATTTGAGTGTTTTCCAATAATGCAAGCCTTTTTGGAAGAAAATGGTGAGCAGGCTTCTACTAATATTGTCAACGAGATTATTGAGCACCTCAAACAGCTAAAAAATCTATTTAAGCAATATTTTCCTGCAGATCGGGAAGTATTGTTGAAAGACAATGATGGGTACTGAATCCATTCTCAGTTTGTGCGAAACCTTCAAGCTTATATTCAAGTGATTACGAAAGCTTGATCGATTTAATTTCTGACTTAACATTAAAATATTCCTTCAACAGCAATTCGTATGCCGAATTTTGGTTAATTCGGTAATTAATAAGTTTGAAAAACAAAAGTTATGAAGGTTTAAGCGAGAAAGCAAAAACACTATTTTCACCCTTTGCCACTACTTATGCGAGTCAGGATTTTCGTCATACACTGCAACTAAAACCAAATACCACAACCAACTCAACGCTGAACCTGACCTCCGACTACAATTATCAAACATAAAACCTGACATTGCAAAACTGTGCCAAAATAAGCAACCATATTAATCACATCACATTAATTTAATTAAAATTAAATTGTGAACATTATCATTTGTAATATTTTTATGTAATAATTATAATCATAATAACAATAATTTTTATTTATTTATTTTTTAAGTTTAAAAATGCATTAATTTATAATTAAGTTAGCTGTGTAGCTTAGAATGCTTAGATTGTATTAGGTTTAATAAAATTAATAAAATTGGTTATAAATGAGTATTTTTTTTGTTCTGTCTATCATGTTATTCACAGCAGGCAGGGCACCGTGGCTAAATTGGGTACAAAAAAAGGCACCGCGGAAAAAAAAGTTTGGGAACCGCTGTACTAGTATATACACAATAACTTATTCCGTATTGTTCCGGAGTCCACATGCATGTCGGGTGTCGATTCGTATCGTTCCGGCGGTCCAATTATTACCGAATTCTCCTTCCTATATTTTTGTGTTTTAATCCTATAGTTAAGACGGGATTACACGGGTCGATCGCGGTGGAACGACTGTTGCCGTGGGGCGAAATCGAAAGCGAATTGAATGTGTAAACTCATTTTCAACTGGGTCGCAAGGCCAAGTGATTCAATTCAATTAAAGTCAAAAAGCAGTCCAATTTTGGTCAATTTTAGCAATTCAATCAATGCCTAAATTTGTAAACAGCGAGGCGATCAAGGTGCACCTAGATACTTTTATATTTTATATACCTACTATTATATTTTATATTTGTATAATTATATACTTATTGTGTACTTATTATTAGTTATTAAATTTTCGTCGATGTAATTTTCGGAATATGTTTATACAAATTTTTTTCGTTGTTATTCATAAAATTTATTACGTAGAGATTTGAAACTTTCAACAATTATATATTACTATTCTCTTCACACGCTGATATTTTGACAAGTTTTGGGATATTAATAAATATTTGCAATTATTGCATACTATGTTCAACGCATAGTGAATAATATTTTTACCAAGCGATAACATCTTTATACAAGACTTATTTTTAATAATACAAACTATTAAATTAACTAATAAAAAATAATTTAATTTCCAAATATAAGTACTTTATTTTTATCAATTTATTCAATTTTGCATATAAATTGGTTTATTAGTATTTGACAAAAATCAAAAATGAGAAAAAGACTATAGTGTCAATTCTTAAAATCTATTGCCATGTCCATAAACGATTTTCGATTTTTTAATTTTTTAATTTTAATAACTCATCACGTAATTGATCACACATCAATAAAACACCAACACTAATCAGAGAAGACATTTTGTCTACGCTTTAGGAGTGTGAATATATAATGAATATATCGCTGACCGCTGCAAAAACGAAGTAATATACTTTTGCATTAAATGAAAAACTCATATGCCGTTTATTGTCTAACATAGAAGTTTTGGTTCTATTCAAACACAGATGGCCTTATTTAAGGTACAACGCGGTGCATAGATACATTAATTTCAAAAATAATTTTTTAACAGCTCTATATGGAAATAATAAAAGAAAAACCCAAGAAATACAAAATAATCATCACTGTATTGTGGCCCCTCATATCATATTCTATATATTTATTTATTTACCGGCAACCCGGTATTACCAAAAAATAGCGTTAATTTTATTATCCAAAATACCTTATACAGTCCACAATATCGGAGACAGGATGGGAAAACATAAAACCGTATAATATAATACGAAACGTGTGACGACATCTAGCGCGTAGCGGTTGAAAACAAGAACGTGCCGACAAAAAACAGAAATTATTAGGTACAAGACTGATCGTCGAAATAATGAAACAACACGGAACATGACAACATAACTTTGTATAACTTAAAAACATAACTTCGATTAAATGAAACAAACACAAAGATGGATATAACATTTGAAAAAACTGAAAAAGAAATAAAAAAGTTAAAAGAAGAAATAATAAAACAGAAGAAAGAAGAAAAACCAAACAATATTGATACAAGGATAATACTGGTCGAAATATCACCACCAACATTTGAAAATACTAAAGAAGGGGAACACCCAAAAAATTCTTGAAAGAAATACAAACGTAATTCGAACATAGAAGACTATCACCATTGAAACCATTGTTAATTATGGAGCATAATCTAAAGGGAAAAGCGAAAACTTGGTTCACGATTTTTAAGGAAGTAATAACAGACTCATTCAAAAATGTATTTTTGAAACATTTTTTTCACAGCAATACCAGTGGGAAGTATTCTTAATATGCACAGAAGCAAGAAAAAGCACAGTATAGTCAGGTTTCCAGGATGACAATAACTATTGGATGGCTAATTTAAAACAACTAGATCCGCCAAAAATATCGGAAAAACAAGCAATAAACCTAATCTCAACACATTTTTTTATAGCAGTACAAGCTTTTATACAAACATCAATTGAAAAAATTTTTTTAAACATTTGGGAAAAGCTAGGAAAAATGGAGAAATCAACAAACACAAAAAAACCGGCATTAAAGGAAACAAATACGAAGACCACACAAAGATATAATAACTACAACGAAAACAGGTTCAATAATCAGAAATATCAACAAAGACCGAACTACAGCATAGCAATAAAATATAACAGACAAAATAGCTCATTAACTATCAAAGCACCAGAGAACCTGAAATTCAGGCAATTACGGATAGATGAAGCGGAGACCAGTCTCAATAGGGACTAAGAAGAGAATATTGAAAACCATATAATAGCAGAAAGTTCAGAGATCGGTAGAAATCAAACGGAACCAGTCGTGCAAATTTTATTAAATCAAATAACCTGTTCAAAAAAATAATATAAAAAGCGGAGATTTTAAAATAAAATACCACAACGAGATGGAAACCATATCACAAATAACAACTAATGACTTGACAAGAGACAAATATTACGAAGATCAAAAGGAAAGTAACAAAACACATGGATATCCATATATAACGACCAAAATACAAAATCGAAATTATGTAATGTTAATCGATTCCGGGGCGGAAGTCAGCGCGATATAAACTCAACTAGAGGACCAGCTAATCAAAGACCATGGAGTAATACCGACTTTTCCATTATCAGGATTACAGGTACATAATGCCATAGGCGGGAAAAGTCTTATAGTAATCAGACAAGTATTACTACCTATAATAATTGGAGTAACGACAATACAAACAGCATTCATTGTGGTACCTCAACTAAACGAAATCGGGATAATAGGGAATGACTTTCTGGAAAATAATATAAATGTTTATTAGATTTTATCAAACAGGAAATAAGAGTGAAAATAAAAGAAAATGTAGAAAAAGCTAGTTTCGTTAAAAAAAAAATAGCCTTCCGGCATATTTGAAAACAATACAAACACATTACAACAAAGAACCAATAACAATAAAATTAATTAAACAACTACCATCAAACAAACAAGATTATATTGACGAAATAATCGAACAATTTTCAGATGTATTCAAAAAAGAACTAGGAAAAATTAAAGTATACGAATGCAAAATACGGTTAAACAGTGACATACCGATATGGGTAAAACCGTACCCAATTCCGTTGTCAAAACAAATGGCTGTAGAAAACGAAGTAAAAAGCCAATTCGACCACTAAACATAAACATCACTCTTTGATAAATACCAACCACAATCACGATCTCAAACATAATAACATCTAACAATTAAACCAAACACTCAAGCACACACAACATCATACGGATTTTGGGTCATATGCAGTGCTCGGATTGGTGGGGAATGCCGAGAAACTGAGCACCTATATCTAAATAATTTTTCAGAAATTTTAGCGTACCTCATAAATTCATTTTCAAGCAGAACGCATAAGACAGTCAGTACTTACATCTATCTGGCATTTTCAAATTTTATTATCAAAATGCGCGAGATATCATTTTTATTTATGTAAAATATACACTTTTTCGGGTAGGAGTAAGTAAGAGTTTTCAAATCGTTTCAAAAATTTCTGCCGGTAAAGTCTTCAATCGAAATTCTCAGTACCTAATTCTCTTTTGCATAATGTAAAACTACCACATGTTTTGTGTAACTATTTTCCAGTAGGAAATCATACTGATACTTAAAAAATATGACTTTTCGATTTTTTAACAAACGCGTAAAAATGAAGTAAAAGAAATAAGGTGGGAAACGGATAATTCATGCGTTCGTCTAAATCAAATGTTTTATTTTCTCATAATTTCAAAAATATGGACTTTACCCTAAACATTTTCACCGAGTATGTATTTTACTATAATATTGACGTCATACATTTCTTATAATATGTTATATCGTTTAGACCCTTTCGTATTTCAACTGTCAATATTGTGATTTCTACCTATATAATATATTATATTAAATTAGTCATACATAATTAAAATCCTTGAAACAAAATTCAGTAGGTACGTACTATAGTAATTAAAGGCAAAACGAATATCGTCTTTTATGTTAGTATTGGTTTAGATTAAACACAGATGGTGAAAATATGTTATTCGCGTTGTTATACTTCGATATGTTCGAAAAACAATTTATGTTACCATTATTCAAGAATACTGTGAATTATACCAAATTAAATTAATTGATACATAATATTACATTGTATCCAAAAAATAGGTACATTTTTATCAAAATCTGAATTATATAATAGTGGTCATAAATTAAAACAAAATATGAATACCTACAAAAATATCTATGTAATGGGGTGAGAAAACATAAAACCGTATAATATAATACGAAACGTGTGACGACATCTAGCGAGTAGATGTTGAAAATAAGAACGTGCCGACAAAAAACAGAAATTAATAGGTACAAGTCTGATCGTCGAAATAATGAAACAACACGGAACACGACAACTTAACTTTGTATAACTTAATAACATAACTTCGATTATACTTGACCTTACATTTTACTATTATTGAAGGTAAATTGACACACTTATTATATGGCTGCTGATATTAAATAAAAATGATTAACATAATATTATTACAAAAACTATTATAGTTGTGTATAATACACGTTATGTTGATAAATTCTATAATCGAGAATTGGTATTTCATGAAATGTACTAAAGTTATAACATTTTTTTTCCATAAAATTTAATGATGAAAATCAGAACATTCGTTTAAATTAAATAGAAAATTAAATATTAAATAGTAAAATAGAGAATTTATGTATTACTAATATTTGTACATACATGCTATTATAGATAGTTAACACTATAACTGAGAATTTAAAAAAAAAACACTAAAAGGTAGATAGGGTACAACATGTAGTTATTGGCACCTTAAGAAAACTTCTTGTTTAATATCACTATTATATATTGAACCATGTTTGAAACTTTTAAAATGTCTTAACTAAGTTTAAAATGTTGTTATCTTTCTAAATTTATTAACAAAATTAGTGTAAAAGAAATATTGTTTTTGATATCAACATTTGTGTACAAAAATGTCAAAAAAAGTAGTTATTGGCACCCTTGATGAAGTTATTGACACTCTCATCATCAGTTATTGGCACCCTCTAAAATTGTTATGACAAATTAGGTTGTTGTTTGATTCTATATTTTACAAATTATGTAATAATTATAAATGTCTAGTTCTATAGAATGTTAGTAACTGAATTATTTATTTTTTTATTGTGTATAAATATATAGGGAAATATATGTAGGTAAATGGTGGTCATAACCTTAATGCTAAATAATATTCTTTAAATAAAAATGGATGTTTAACTTTTAAATATATAATAAAATTTATCATATATTTCCTATGTAGTGAAAAGTCAGTGAAGATAAAAAAAACAAAAGACATTTATTAAAAATAATAATAATAACCAAATAAATGTATACAAACTATCAGTCAATTAAAATAGGTACCTACCTATAAAGGTTTAAAAGAAATATATCACTATAAAATTAATAAAATAAAATTGAGTACTTAACTAGAAACTCAAAACAATTCAAAATTATAATAGGTAATAACAAAACAATGTATCTGTAAAATCTGTAATGTTAATTTAAATAAAACATTAACAAAAAAATATATCATTATAAAATAAAATTAAGTATCTACAAAGCAAGTTAGGATAAAAAAAAACCAACAATATAAAATGTATAGAAACTGTAAGTTTAAAATAATAAAATATCTTTAAAGCTGTAAAATAAATATATCAGTATAAAATTAATAAAATCAAATCAAGGACTTCACTAGAAACTCAAAATAATTCAAAATTATAATAATAACGAAATAATGTATCTATAAAATATGTGAAATTAATTAAAAAAAAATATAAACAAAATAAATAGGTATATCAACATAAAATAAAAATAATTTATGTCTTAAATTAACATTTAAAAATAGTTTAGTTAACAATTAAAGATTTTTCACAACTTTTGCAAATGAATAGTGTATCATCACCACTCAAATCACAAAATGAATCATTGTTTGAACATCTTTGATGGTATCGTCCACAGCAAAAGTTACATTCAATTCCCAAGTTAGATTTTGTGATTTCAGTATTACATGATGTACAATACCCTGTTTCAATTATGCAACTTGTATTACAGTTGCTATGGTGGTCTGAAGAATTAGTTAGCTCAGAAGCCAAAACTATATTACTGGTATCAACTTGATTATCTATATCTATAAATATTGTAGTTTCTAAATTAATATTTTGACTAGTCACCGTTTCTGATGGTTTATTACTTTTACTAAATCGTGAAAATAAATTTTTGGAAATTTTTTTTTAGATGTTTCGACTGATTTTGTTTCTTTTAACATTTTGTTTTGTTTTTCATTTCTTTTTCTTCTTCAATAGATTGTTTGACATTTTCTTTTTGTTCGTACAATGTTTTCCAGTTTTTTGATGTTACAACAAATGGTACTCTTTCGGTTATTCTTGTACTTTTTCTTTCAGGTGTCACAGGCCAAATAAGACAAGACTCAATAGGTGATATTTTAATTTTTTTTAGATTTACATGATTTCTACTAGTACTAATTAATATTTCTGTATTGTCAATTGATGATGGAATGTCAACAATTTCTTTTTCCAATGGATTTTGATTATTCGACAATTCTTCAGAAAATGACTGATCTGTATTACATATTTCTACTTCAAGATCCGCTTCGTTATTATATTTGGTATCTTTATTTAATTTTTCATAAACTTTATATAAAATAAAAAAACTCTTCAGAATGATTTTCAGTTTCAACAAAATTATGTATATTGTTGAATTTTTCAATAGTTTCAACGCCAACGATATCAGAAAATTCTTTTAAATTTAGATTATTCATATTATTGTCAGTATGTTCAGTACTATTTTCGGGTCTAAAAATTGGACATAAGTTCCTCAATTGATATGTCAAGTGGCTTTTATGCCCATCAACAAATAGAATCACAGGAACCTGAATATTTTTTTCAACAAGAAACGGGTAAAAAATGTTTGCAATATATTTATAAAACACTTCCGCTTTCATCCAACACGTATCTGATCGCCCAACTCCCCAATCAGGTGGTATAGAATCAATTATATTTTGAGGTATTCTTTGGTACTTATAAATTATCATCGGATTGCACATTTAAACTGCCGCACTAAATATAAACATAACTGTTATATTTTCTTTCTCATTCCCTCTCACTATATCATAAATATCTTTTACCCCTCTTGGGCCCAAGACAGATCTTGTTTTAGGGCAAAGTGAAAAACCAGTCTCATCACCATTGAAAATTCTTTATGGATCATTTAGAATATCTACCAAATTTTCAACAGATAAATACTAATGTTTGTCATTGAACCATTTTTTTATGTTTTCTTCACTAACGTTTCCATTTGCAGAAGTCACATGCTCACTTGTCCTAATCGAAATGATCGGATTTCGTTTTAAAAACGAATTATACCAAGCAATTCCTTAAGTAAAGTAATTAAATATTAACCATAGGTACAAATAAATTTAAGCATTAAAATGAATTAATTTTTTTTTTTTTAATGTAACATGTTCTTATGAGTAAAAAAAAATCAATATTACATTTAATGTCAATATATGGTGAAATAAAAGCTTATCTTCATGGCAATATCTGTTTAAGAAAAATTTTAATTTCTTACTACAGATATGTATAATAAACTAGATTGCTAACTGCTACATGTTTCCCGTGTAAATGATTGAAGTCACCATTGAACCGCCATCTTTGTGGGAATTAGAATCTTATCACATTTATATTATCAATATGTGTGTACAATAAATAGATATCAGATGATATGTATAATAAACTGTGGTAGGTACAATATTATTACTTATAAATACTTACTTAATTAAAATACTTAATTCTACTTACCTAGATATTTTAACTTTAAATAATAAGCAAATAAAATTATGCAAATGCATATTATTATTACGTTCCTTTTAAAGTCGAAAATCGTTGAATGCCCAAAGTTCAAACTTTGGAGATCAATCTGATTCTCAAATGATCGAAGATCGTCAATGTAATTCCTTCTCTGATAATTTTAAAACTATATATGTATATATAATAAATATAATATATATATTTATAATTTATTGAAATATTTATAAAATTAATAATGAACTTTATTAATTATTAATGTAATAAAATAATAATATTAGGTACCTTATTATGTAAAACTTATGAATTACTACCTATATATTATTAAACAATATATTGTTAACTATAGTTTTGTATAATTTTTGCTTCTTCTACTGACATTCTTTCATCATTTTTCATTTTAATATTTTACTGTGCTCCCAACAATTACAACCAACGACTCAACGAGACGGGCATTTTTTAATAATATCTAATATTTATGTTATAAGTGTACACCTACGTTATAGCATTAATGTTTATACAAAGATATGTATAATACATAATTATTATGGGTAGGTACATATGTAGACGTGTATTTGTGGTACAGCGGTTTTACGCGGTATAAATTCGAAACGTCTTATTATCACAATATTCTGTGATAATACATTGATGGTACACGGCCCACAAAAATGGCCGCCGTGGCGACTTCACTTTTACCCGGGAGTTAGCAATCTAGTTTATTACACATATCTGTGTCCACGGCATGAAGACTAGAGATAAGGAGACCAAACTCTGTATAATGATAATGGTCCGACAAAAAGCGCACCGTTTTTCTGCCACCAGTAGCAGGTCGTTCGATTAGGGAGCTATTTAACCCTTTCCTGACTGACGGTACTTTAAAGTCCGTCACAAAAAAAAATTCATAATAAATCATAGAACATAATTTAACATCTGGTAATGACTGACGGGACTTTATAGTCCCATATCCTCTTTGAAAAAAATACCTATGGTTCGATTAGGGAGCTATTTAATCCATGTATAATAAGGATTGAATACGTTTTTAGAATAAATATGCAATATTTTTAATTGTGACTTATGTACAATTATTATGTACCTATGTTATGCGTTGTTAAACTCTTTTTAATATGTTAATTTATGAAAGTACTATTTAAGTACCTATTCAAAATAGTTTTAAAATACGTTTGTTTTAATAACCTTCGATTTTTCGTTTTTTTTTTTGTCATTTTAAATTAAATTATTAATTTTAATAATTTTAAACCTTAATTTT
>JAIPRL010010541.1:0-15277 GCA_025469235.1 Pemphigus obesinymphae
CGTAATGATATATTATAAACATAGTATATAGATTATTTGGACATTATACATGAGTTGTTGAATAGCCCTTATAAGGTTCGTTAAAATGTATACACGATAGCTATGGTTTTATTGATCATTGTTTTTTTAATGTACTGTATGAATTCCATAAATGAATCATATACAAATGAATACTATTGTAACAATTTTCTTGGCTTAATTTAAAACAAATCAATTGTATTTTAGTCTAGCTGAGTGTGTTTTTTAAAATATGATCAAACTTTTTTTTTGATTATTAGTACCACTATTACTTACGGTGAGAACTGCTAGACGCTGTAAAATCAATTGCTTTATTAATTTAGAAATTTTTAAATAAATATTATACAACATTATTAATCATTATTTAAAAATTTTTTATATTATATGTATATTTACTTAAAACATGTATGTTGAATGTAATAACTTCTACAATAACTACTTAGATTATACTGAACCAATATGTATCTCATTGGAACAGTGTTCCCAACATAATTTTTTCCAGAGATGTTGTGAAATAATAACAAATTTATTATAAAAAAAAATACTTATTTAGCTTTCCGTAATAAATAAATCAATAAATAAAAGAAACTCTCGTAATGATATATTATAAACATAGTATATAGGTTATTGTGACATTATACATCAGTTTTTGAATAGCTGTAATGTGTTTCGTTAAAATTTATATGCGATACCCGTGGTTTTATTGATTACCATGTTTTTAACGTTTTGAATGAATTCAAACGATGAATCATATACAACTCAATACAATTGTAACAATATACTGGGCTTAATTTAAAACAAAACAAGCGTATTTTAGTCTAGCTGAGTGTGTATTTTAAAATATGATCAAACTTATTTTTCGATTATTTGGACAATTATTACTTACGGTCAGAACTGCCAGACGCTGTAAAATTAATTGCTTTATTAATTTTACAAATTTTCAATTAAATATTATAGAACTCTATAAATCATTATTTCAAAATGTTTTATAGTAAATATATTATTACTTAAAATATGTATGATGAATTTCTTAACTTCTACAATAATTACGTAGATGATACTGAACTAAAATGTATCTCATTGGAACAGTTTTCCCAAAATCATTTATTGCAGAGTTGAAGCGAAATAAAAATAAATTTATATTTACAAAATTCTTATTTAGCGTTCCGTAATAAATAAATCAATTAATAAAATAATTCTATCAACGACATAACATATACACAGTAAATAGGCTATTGTGTCTTTTTATATCAGCTATTGAATAGCTGTAATGTGTTTCGTTAAAATTTATATGCGATAGACGTGGTTTTATTGAACATCATTATTTTAATGTGTTGTAAAAATTCAAACGATGAATCATATACCAATGAATAATATTGTAACAATGTACTTTGCTTAATTTAAAACAAAACAAGCGTATTTTAGTCTAGCTGAGTGTGTATTTTAAAATATGATCAAACTTATTTTTCGATTATTTGTTTCATTATTACTTACGACGAGAACTGCTAGATGCTGTAAAATCATTTACTTTATTAATTTTACAAATTTCCAGTTAAATATTATACAACTTTTTAAATCATTATTTCAATAAGTCTTATATTAAATATACAGTTTATCTCATCGTGTTCTGTCATCTGCATTAACTTTTGTTCTATTGTATATTTTCAATTATTTTTTTACATATAATTACTAGAGGGCTGCACTACAGTTATTATATTTACGATTATTATTATTTTTTTTTAACTAAAAATAAAAATGTAATATTTTATTTAAATTTTTAAAAATAAATCTAAAGTTGATATTTTGTAGATTTATTTTTAAAAAAAATTTTGGTATCTGAAACTATTAATTAGGTTAAGTCATTAATTTAAAAAAAATTTTTA
The DNA here is from genome assembly GCA_025469235.1 of Pemphigus obesinymphae. Classification (NCBI taxonomy): domain Eukaryota; kingdom Metazoa; phylum Arthropoda; class Insecta; order Hemiptera; family Aphididae; genus Pemphigus; species Pemphigus obesinymphae. Next base: position 1,902 of record JAIPRL010010541.1, read on the forward strand.
AAGTTTGTTTAAATTTAAATATGTTTATTTGTAATCAATGTAATAAATCACAGTCATACTCGATATTGCATTTTCTAGTGAAATATTTGTTTTCACTAGTAATTAATACATTTGATAATTTGGAAATCACCACATTTTTATTATAATTATCATTACCACATGACACTGATAGTGTAATGTACATAGGTATTCGTTGACGACTAATCTTTGAAAGATTATAACTATTGGCATTTATCAATTATTTTTAATGTGTAAAATTAAACAAAAGAATCGAGACAACTTAAATCTACAAATACCAAACCTTTTTTATGGAAATTATTCGTACAATAATTGTTTGACAATGACATATTATAGTAATATAACAATATTATCATCTAAATTGCTCAAACAATAATTATGAAGAAGTACCTGTGTTTTAAACAGCGGTGACACAATATTTTGCAAATGGATCATTTAGTTAATTATGTATAACACCACGGTCCACAACATACCGAAACATATTCATTGTAAACCTATTGATTCGTGATTGACAAAAAAAAAACTCAAAAATATATATTTGTAAATATTTATATTGTCACAATGTGTAAGTATAACTAAATAGAAATAGATCAATAATCAATAATGTTATGCACGTTATAAATATAAATTTTACATAATAAATACTGAAACTATTTAATTTAAAAATTTGTTAAGGTGTGAATTCAGATCATAAATCAAAAAAGGATACAAGAGTTCTCAATAAAACAAGAATGGTAGCAGCTTCGTCAATCAACATTCAAATAATGGATACAATGTTATATTATTTTTTTAAATAAGTTAATGTTTTCTAAAAATATGTTATGGTTTATAATTATACAAATTTGAAGAGTACCAGTAGAAAATTTAAAAAAAAGTATTACTATGTGGTTGAAGTAGGTAGGTACCTACTTAAAAACATTTATTTGGAATGAGCAAAATTAGAATATTTTATTTTCAATCATTCCTACTGCAGGCTACTAGTATTCTTCATGTATTACAATGTATTACTTAGAATGATGGAATTTGGTAATCCGTTACAAAATTTGTAAATTTAATACTGAATTATTTAAAATATTTTAACATATAAGACGTTAGAATTTTAAAAATAGGTATTCAATAAAAGTAATATTTAACAAAAAGTGTATACAATGAATAATTTATGTATTTTAATCAATGTATTTTTTAATTTACAATATTAAATTTATAAAACATACGTATCTTTGAGTTGTTTTTCATACCACTTCCATCAAAATTATTTTTGAAATTAATTATATTTATCGTTATTTTTCTTTTTTTCATTCTGTAAGTTTTGATTAGAATTTGTTTATTTACCGATTAATTTTAGGATTTACACAAATACTCTGCTATAAGCAATCCGTTAGGTAAATTCTTATATTGATTGTGTTTTTAAGCGATTTTAGTTGAAAATAACAAAAACCGAATAAAAAAAATATAGTCTTCTTCTTTTTCTCCTTCACTTTTTCTCCCAACTATTTGGGGTCGGCCACCCTGGTCCTACACTCACTTAACTCTATCTCCCGCATTTTCTTCACTTACTCCCACCTTCCTCATATCACTCGCCATCACATCCCTCCATCTCTTTTTCGGTCTTCCTCTTCCCCTCTTAACAACAACATGCATTTCCCTTATTAATCTTACTGCCTCAGTCTCTTCCCTCCTTAATACAAGAGCCATCTTAATCTACTCTCTCTAATTTTGTCTACTATTGAAGCTACCCCTATACTACCTCTGATATACTCATTCCTTATTTTATCCTCTATAGTAACTCCACTCATCCACCTGAACATTATCATCTCAGCGACACTCATTTTCTGTTCTATCTTTCTATCTACTGCCCAACATTCTGTTCCATACATCATTTCAGGTCTCACCACTGCCTTATAAAATTTACCTTTTAACCTAATAGGGATTCTTTTATCACACAGAATACCTGACGCTTCTCTTCACTTCGTCCATCCACACTCGGATCGAGTGACCGAGTCATTATTACTACATTACGAAAAATGTGTAAATAATCATGGTGCACATTTTGAAAATGAATTATATATATTTTTATTATATATATGATATATGCATATTACTTAATTTAATATTATATTGTTAATTATTATTGGTATTGGTTATTATTATATAAAAGTATAAACACGTTAATAATTCGTACAATTATTTCATACAATAAAATTTTAATACCTATATTATTGATAAAATATGAAAAACTGTATTATTATTTATCATTGATAAATGATAATTGATAAAAAATGTAGTCGATTACAATGATACTATTTCATGTTATAAAATACCATTTCATGTAAAAATAAATTTACATCATTTAGTAGCAGGCATTTACAATTAATGAAATGAAATTGAAATTTTCGTAAACTTAAAAAAACTGTAGAAAATTAACCATTTCAAACACCAAATTTTTTTTTAAAAATGAATCTATAAAATGGCTATTTTCGATTTTTTTGAAAAATTTAAATAAGATTTTACATTTCTTATTTTTAGTTAAAAAAAAAAAACAAAAAAATATTCTTAATATAATTATTGTAGCACAGCGTTCTAGTAATTATGTATAAAAAAACTTAAAAATATACAATAGAACAAAAGTTATTGCAGATGTCAGAACACAGTGAGACACCCTGTATAATGTATATCTACTTAAAACATGTATGCTGAATGAATGTAATAACTACCACAATAACTATTTAGATGATATTGAACCAAAATGTATCTCATTGGAACAGTGTTCCCAATACCATTTCTTCCAGAGTTGAAGCGAAATAAAAATAAATTTATTTTTACAAAATTCTTATTTAGCGTTCCGTAATAAATAAAAAAAAAATCTCATAATGACATAATATAAACACAGTATATATGTTATTGTGACATTATACATCAGCTATTGAATAGCTGTAATGTGTTTCGTTAAAATTTATGTGCGAGAGCCATGGTTTTATTTAACATCCTTTTTTTAATGTATTGTATGAATTCAAACGATGAATCATATACAACTGAATACAATTGTAACAATGTACTGGGCTTAATTTAAAACAAAACAAGCGTATTTTAGTCTAGCTGTGTGTGTATTTTAAAATATGATCAAACTTATTTTTCGATTATTTGTACCATTATTACTTACGGTCAGAACTGGTAGACGCTGTAAAATCAATTGCCTTATTAATTTTAAAAATTGTCAATTATATATATTATGAGTTATGACTTTTTAAATCATTATATCAAAAAGTCTTGTATTAAATTTATATTTACTTAAAACATGTTTACTAAATGTAATAACAACTACAATAACTACTTAGATGATACTAAACCCCCAACACCATTTATTTCGAAGTTATAGCGAAATAAATATAAATTGATTTTGACAAAATACTTATTTAGCGTTCCGTAATAATTAAATAAATAAACCCGAACAATAACATACTATATACACAGTATATAGGTTATTGTGATATTTTATATCAGAAGTTAAATAGCTATAATTTCATACGTTTTCATTTATAAGCAATAGCTATGGTTTTATTGAAGATTATTTTTCCAATGTATTGCATAAATTCTGACGATGAAACGTATAAAACTGAATAGGTATTATTGTAACAATGTACTGGGCTTAATTTAAAACAAGTCAAGCGTATTTTAGTCTAGCTGATTGTGTATTTTGAAATATGAACAAGTTTATTTTTTAATTATTTGTACTATTATTACTTACGGGCAGAACTAGTAGAAACTGTAAAATAAATTACTTTATTAGTTTACAAACCATAATTATTGAATAAGTATAATTAAACATTAGAAATGTATTTGTATTTTCAAATAAAAAATTACATATAATATAAAATATAACAATATTTATTAATATAAGTAAAATTAATATTTGTTATGGAAATGATTATTAGTAACATATAGTTTTAACTGTAAGACGTCATTAGGTTTCAAATATATATAATATATATATATTATATACGAGTATATAAGTGAAATTAAAAGATATTATAAAATATATAATTAATTACGGTTGAAATTTGTTCTTTCCCATAATCGATGTTTGAAGTCTCTCAGCCCATATTTAGTTTAATATATTTACTATATTTTCTTTTATTCATAATTATTTGTTTTACTTTATACAAAAATTTTAAATTTTGAAAAATTCTTTTAATCTAGCTTGAGATACATCATTTTTACAGAATTACTTTTTACAATAGAAAAATGTCATAGGGATTTAGTATAGCTGAATGTGTATTAGGATATATGATTAATCTTACTCTTAGATTATTTGTACCATAATTAATTACCTTCAGATTGCACAAGTTCTTCATTACCTATTGATTGAATATTTTATAAACCATAATTATTGAATAAGTATAATTAAACCTAAGAAATTTATTAGTAATTTAAAATTAAAATTAATATGTATTAGAGAATATGATTATAACTAACAACTAATTTTAATTGTAGAAGATTACCCAGTCTAATAATATATATATATATATTATGAGCAATAGCCATGGTTTTATTGAACATTATTTTTCCAATTTATTACATAAATTCTGACAAAGAAACATATAAAACTGAATATTAATGTAAAAATTTACTGAGGTTAATTTAAAAAATGTTAAAAGTATTTTAGTCTAACTTAATGTGTATTTTAAAATATGATCAAACTTATTTTTTGATTATTTGTACCCAGGGCCGGAGGAAAGTGGTGTATGAGGGGTCGTGACACTCCGTCATCGTAATTATTATAGTCATCAGTCGGCAGTCGGCATATTTTTGACAAAAGTACCTACTTATTGTACTATTTACAAATTTATAATATATATATATATGTATTTCCTGATGAAAACGATAATACCGTAGTATATTATGAAACTGTCAATCATCGAGAATCATGTGCAAAAATATTGTTTACACAAATCACTATTTTTAAAAATAGAATATATTGATATGAAATACCCAGTGGGCAACCGTGCATATTGTTCTATGCCGAAACTCGATAATGTCTTCAGACAAGCGCGTTGCGATCTGCTGGTGTAGTGGTGTATGCTGAAGGCATAATGTTCTATAAAAACTAATAGTATAATATAATATTATTACCTATTATTTATACAATAAATAGTAAATACTATTCAAGTTGTGTAATCTGTGGCTTGTGCGGTATTTTTATTATGTCGGTACCTAAACGTAAACGGATTAAACTCAAGTGTCTAGATTATGGAAGTATTCTCAATAAGGACTGTAAATTAAAACATAAGCGTGATGTACATGAAAGAAAAAAAATTAGAGTACAATATTTTGGTGCACCAATTAATCCATTTGTAGCAGGGAAGACAAAAAAAAAATATGCAGCTGGTAAGTTTATATTCATACGTATACCTAAGCTTAGAGATATAAAGAATCCGTGGAACTAGTATACTTTACCGCCACAGTCACGATTTTCAATTTTTTTTTTTTACAATTGATACTATTTTTAATCCTGATTCCAAATATGTAAAATAAAATTGCGGAAACAAATGGTTAAAAAATTACAGCGGATTATAATAATTTTGTACTATACATGTAACGACACATTTTATGTTGCGATGACATTACGTATAGCATCTTAATGTTAAGAAAATTGCATCAAGTTTGTACTTTAAAGATGTAACTTTTAGATATTCTCGATAATTTTTTAACACGACTCGAATAACTACCGAAAAATTACGAAAAACCGCTAAAAATAGGATTTTGTCAATATCGTTATTATATATATATATATATATATAGTTATTTTTAATATGGTATGTCAGCAAATCATAATTGTAGTCGGGGTAATCGGCATTTTTTGAATCGAACCGAATTTTTTCGGCAGGAAGTGAAGATCTCTTTTTTTTTTGGCTTATTTGCAAAAATGGTATTTGAGTAGGCAATTTTTTTTAGACACCCCCTCCCCCCACCATCAGATTTGCTAGCGCCGGCCCTGTTTGTACAATTATTACTTACGGTAAGAACTGACAGTCGCTGTAAAATCAATTGCTTTATTAATTTACAAACCATAAACCATAATTATTGAATAGGTATAAATGAACTTATGAATTATGAACTGATGAAATGAACTGTCATATAAACTTTATGAACTGATACTGCTTGGTTACTTATGAAAAATATAACTAGGTATATATATAGAGTTTTCTAAATGATATTAAGTTGACGAAACTTTGCTAAAAATTTTTATTGCAAGGAGTGAATTCTATTAAATGTATTAACATTGAAACAATCTAACATTCTAATGCCTAAAGAATATTAAATTATGTATGTGATGGCAATGAAATGTACAAAGCATTGTTAATAATTTGTAACCGATATTATAAAAAACATCATGTATAAATTGTAAACAAATTTTGAATTATATATTTTATGACTTTATAAATCATTGTATCAAAAAGTCTTATATTAAATATATATTTACTGAAAACATGTATAATGAATGTAATAACTACCATAATAACTACATAGATGATACTGAATCAAAATATATCTCATTAGAATAGTGTACCATACTATTTATTCCGAAGTTGTAGCAAAATTAAATTAAATTGATTTTAACAAAATACTAATTTAGCTTCCCGTAATAAATAAATAAATAAATAAATAAAAGAAATCTCATAATGACATAAAATAAACACAGTATTTAGATTATTGTGACATTTCACATTAGTAATTGAATAGCTGTAATTTGTTTCGCTATAATTTATAAACAATAGCCATGGTTTTATTGAACATTATTCCTTCAATGTATTGCATAAGTTCTGACGAAGAATCATATAAAATTAATGTTAATTTAAAAATATACTCAACTGAATTAAAAATATGTTAAACGCATTTTAGTCTAGTTGAGTGTGTATTTGGATATATTATCAAGCTTATTCATCGATTATTTGTAGCATAATTAATTACCTGCATCTTTCTCATTTACTATTAAACATATTGATTTATTAATTTATAAATCATAATTATTGAACAAGTATAATTAAACCTAAGAAATTTATTAGTAATTTAAAATAAAAAGTAATATATATTATAAAATGTAACAATATATAATATATATAAAAGTAAATTTAATATATATTTACTTAAAATACCCTATTTTGAATTACGGTTGAAACTTATTGTTATTCATAATCTTTTTTTGAATTTTCTTAGCACAAATTTCGTTTAACAGGTATATTATATTTCCTTTAATTCATAATTTTATGTTATACTTAATACAAAAGATTAAAAATTTGAAAAGATTTATTTTAATCTAGCTAGAGATACATTTTTTTACAGAATAAAATTTTACAACGGTAATTTATAGAATTTAAGCGTTATGAGAAAATCATTAATTTTTAATTATTTATTTTTTAATTCAGTTTATTAGATAAAAATTCTCCGAGGGTAAATTTAGATACTGTTTGGATATTTTTTGAATAATATAACTTGGTATGTATATAGATTTTTCTAAAATAAATTAAGATGATGAAATTATGAAAAAAATTATTTTATAAAATAATTGGATTATATTAGATGTTTTTACAATGGAAAAACTTATCTCCTAGGACCTACAGCATGTTAAATTATATTTATGATAAACCAAGAATTGTACAAAGCATAGTTATTAATTTGTCACACATATTAGGAGGGGGTATTTTTAGTATGTATAACACCTTTATCCATCAGAGATATCCCGACTTTTCTATGATAATAACCAAGTGCACTATAACTATTATTCCATAATTAAACCGTCTCTTCCGGTTCTGATTTAATGATAAATATACTCAGAATACCGAATAATATATAAAAATATCTCCCCTAGGAATGCCTCCGAGTCTGCATAATTTGAGTTAGGTAGAATGGAGTTTTGAGAAGAAATATTTTTGCTATTTGTGGTGGAGGGGGGTGGATCTGTAGTGAAGTATGTAATTGATAACGCTGAACCAAAATGTAACTCATTGATACAGTGGTTACCTACTTCAATAATTCCGGAGTTATGAGAAGAGAAAAAAATATAAAGATCTGTGGTTCTAGTATAATATTATACATTGATCTACCTTATGTTATCCATCATCCATCTTCCGAGCTTTCCGCGACTACAACTAAGTGTAATAAATCTATAATATTACTGGCATTTGGCTCCTAAATATTGATATTTAATATAAGTTTAAAATTGTATTTTAGAATTTTGAAATATTCATCAAGGGCAGCCCAACGCTATAAGTTTTAACCTGTTCAGGGATAGGTTAGGTAATTTTGAAAACTTTACATTTATATCTAGTTTAAGCAAATACGAGATTGCTAACTCAAAATACCTCTAGAGTTTTATTCTTGTGATATCACAGACTGATACGATAAATGAAAAAAAGGAGTTAAATATCATAAGATACGGTCATAGTGGATGCCTACATCACAAAATTTATAACATACTAATTAAACATTACATTTCAAGCTATATTTTAGTCTACCTGATAATGTTTATTCTTAAATATAATCAAATTTATTCTTCGTAAATATATTGTACCATTACTACTTACATTTCTCAACAAATCCCCACATCACTGCTATAGATTTTTCAATTTAGAAAAAATAATTACTGAATATATTTAAAATACAAAATGTAATTAATTAAAAAATTGTACTAGGTACTCTCATAGAAATAAAACAAATATATAACATAAAAATAAAAATAAATATATATATCTAAGTAAAATTAATATATATTATAGAAAATTTCGATAATGAGTTACGGTGGAAATATGTTATTTATAATGCTTTTGGAATACTTATTGCACATGCTGTTTTTTAAATTTATATTTATTTTATTTATAATTATAGATTTTACCTTATGCGTGAAACAATTTTGAATAATTTCAGTTAATTCTATTATGTGATATATTATTATAGCAAATTACATTTTTACAATAGTAATTTTAGAATTTAAGCATTGGGAGAAATGCATTGATTTTATTTAAGTATGTTGTTATTTTTATACAGTTTTTAAATATAAATTCTCTGAGGTCAGATTCAGATACCGTTTGCATAAACCTATAAATAATATTACTAGGTATTTATATATATATTTTTTAACATAATTTTAATTGACGATACTTTGCCAAAATATGTTTATTGAAAGTATCGAATTCTATTAGATGTAATAACATTGAAACAATCTGACTTCATAGGACCTAGGGCATGTTAAATTATGTTTATGATTATTAAGGAATTGTATAAAGCGACGTTAAATAATTTGTTAATCTATATTATAAAATAACATTATTACTTTATACATCATTACTTCAAAAAATTTTAATATAAAATATATGTATACTTGTAATATGTATACTGAATATAATAACCACCACAATAACTACTTAGATGACGCTGAACCATAATGTACTTCATTGGAATAATGTTCCCAACACCATTTATTCCAGAGTTATATCGAAGTAAACAAAAATTGATTGGGGAAAAATTATTATTTAACGTTCCGTAATAAATAAATAATAATAAAAACACGTACAATAACATAATATGAACACAGTATATTTGACAGATTATTTTGACATTTTACATCAGAAATTGAATAGTTGTAGTTTGAATCGTTTTAAATTATAAGCAATAGCCATGGTTTTATGGAACATTATTTTTCCAATTCATTGCATATGGATATATAAGATGAAAAGTATATAAATGAATATTAATGTAAAAATGTACTGAATGTACATTTAAGTCTAGCTGAGTGTATAATTAGAAGTATGATCAACTTTATTTTTAGTTAATATGTATCATATTTACTTACGAACAAGCTTGTTATACTCTGTAAAATCAATTGGTTTATAAATTTATGACCCATAATTATTAAATAGGTATTAATAAGCTTAAGAAATTTATCATTAATAAAAAATAAAAATTAATATATAATATAAAATATAACAATATATATTAATATTAGTAAAATTATTATTATTATAGAAATGATTATTAGGAACATCTATTTTTAACTCTAAGACGTTAACAGGTTAAAATATATAATATATATATATATATATATAAGTAAAATTAAAGATTACAGGTTTTTACAGAATTTCTTCTTACAATAGATATTCGTAGAATTTAAGCGTTGTGAGATTTTCACTGATTTCAATTTTTATTATTATTTTAATTAAGGAATTTTTGATATAAACTCTCCAAGAGTAGAATTAGATACTGTTTGGTTATCTACAAATAATCTATCTATAAAAAATATAACTAGGTATGTATATAGATTTTTCTAAAAGATAATAAGTTGACCAAACTTTGCAAAAAAAATGTTATTGCAAGGAGTGAATTCTATTTAATGTATTATCATTGAAATAATCTGATATCCTAGGACACCTATTGCATGTTAATTTATGTTTATGATTATCAGGGAATTGTAAAAAGCATCCTTAATCATTTGTATTCAATATTATAAAATAACATCATGTAAAAATTACAAACAAATTATTTTATTTCAATTATATATTTTATGACTTTATAAATTATTATATCAAAAAGCTACCACAATAATTACTTAGATAAATATATCTTATTGGAATAGTGTTCCTAACACCATTTATTCTGGAGTTGTGTCAAAATAAAAATAAATTGATTTTTACAAAATACTTATTTAGGGTTCCGTAATAAATAAATAAACTCTCATTATGAAATAATATAAACACAGTATATAGGTTATTGTGACTTTTTACATTAGTAATTGAATGGCTGTAATTTATTTCGTTATAATTTATAAGAAATAGCCATGATTTTATTGAACATTATTCCTTCAATGTATTGCATAAGTTTTTAAAAATGTACTGAGCTTAATTTAAAAAATGTTCAACGTTTTTTAGTCTAGTTGAGTGTGTATTTGGATATATAATCAAGTTTATTCATCGATTATTTGTACCATAGTTAATTACCTTCATTTGCGGCCAATACTATAAAACATGATTTATTAATTTATAATACTATTTTTATTATAATATAATATATAATATAATTTATAATATTATTGAATAAGTATAATTAAATCTCAAAAATTTACTAGTAATTTAAAATAAAAATTAATAGGTATATATTATAAAATATAATAATAATTATAAATATAAGTAAAATTAATATGTATTATAGAATATGATTATAAGTAACAACTAGTTTTTAACTGTAGGTCGTCACCAGACTAACAATATATAATATATATAAATAAAATTAAAAGATATTATAGAAATACCCTATTTTGAATTACGGTTGATACTTGTTACTCATGGTATTTTTTTGAAATCTCTGAGCACATATTTTGTTTATTAGGTATATTATATTTATTTTAGTTCATAATTATATGTTTTACTTCATACAAAAGATTGAATAATTGAAAAGTTTTATTTTAATCTAAATTGATTTACATTTTTTTACAGAATTACTTTTTAAAACGGTTATTTATAGAAGTTAAGCGTTCTAAGAATATCATTAATTTTTAATTATTTATTATTTTAATTCAGTTTATCGGATAAAAATTCTCAGAGAGCAGATTTAGATACTGTTTGGATATTATTTAAAAAATATAACTAGGTATATAGATTTTTCTAAAAGAAATTAGGATGATGAAATTATGAAAAAAATTATTTTATGAAACTACTGGATTATATTAGATGTTTTAACAATGGTTCTTCTGAAAAAAACTGATCTTCTAGGACCAAGGGCGTAGTAAATTATGTGTATAAGTTCAAAATAACACATCGCATTATTTAAATCATCAAGCAACCCAACACAATAAGCTTCAACCTGTTCAGTGTTCGGTTAGGCTAATTTGAAAATTTTGCATTTGCACCTATTTTAAGTAAATGCGAAATGGCTAACTCAAGATACCCCGAGAGATATTTTTGCAATATCGCAGGCTGATACGTTTAACGTCACAATAATAAGGGTTAAATATAATAAGATACGGACACAGTAGATGCGTACATCACAAAAGGTATATCATACTATTTAATCATCACATTCAAGTTCGACTTTAGTCTACCTGATACATTTTATTCTTAAATATAATTAAACTTATTCTTCATATATATATATATATATTGAACTATTACTACTTACTTCTTTCGTTCAATTCTTTTACTACTGCTATTGATTTATCAATTTAGAAACAATAATTATTTAATATATTTAAAAAAGAAAAGGTAATTAATTCAAAAATTGTATTACTCTTAAAAAATAATATAAACACATAATATTAAAAAAAAAAAATATATATATATATATATAATATATATATATATCTAAGTAAAATCAATATATATTATAGAATAAATCTGATAATAAGTTACAGTGGAAATATGTTATTTATACTGTTTTTTAAATAGTCATTGCATACGTTGTTTTTTAAATTTATATTTATTTTATTCATAATTATTGGGTTTACCTTATGCATAAGATTAACGATTTTGAATAATTTCATCGAATTCAAGTTTGTGATAAATTATTATAGCAAATTTATTTTTACATTAGTAATTTTAGAATTTAAGCGTTGGGAAAAATTCATTGATTTTATTTAATTATATTATTATTTTGATATATAATATATATATATTTTGATAATAATCACTATAGGAGGATATCGTTACTAAATACAGTATATAAAGTTTTCTCAAAAATTTTATTAGGACGACTAGAACCACTGGCTGAAGAGTGTATAGGAAACTATCAGTGTGGCTTTCGGAAAGGCAAATCCACAATAGACCAGCTCGCAACTATAGAGCAGCTTCTAGAAAAGAAGTATGAGTACAGACAAAACATGTGGCAAGTATTTGTTGATTTCAAGAAAGCCTATGATAGCGTACATCGTGACAGCTTATACAATATAATGTATGAGTTCGGCTTTCCTATGAAACTCATATCACTGACGAAAATGTGTATGAACGGAACAAGATATCAAGTTAGAGTGGATTGTACATTGTCCGAAGAATTTGAAGTGATAACAGGGCTCAAGCAGGGTGACGCACTATCGCCAATACTTTTCAACATAGCATTAGAAAAATTAATACGCAGTGTACAAAGTAATAAACTCGGAATTAATATTGGCAAAACCACGCTAGATGTACTAGGTTTTGCAGACGATCTGAATTTAGTAGGAGAAAATAAGGAAATGATTGTGCGAAATACCAAAACACTCATACAGGAAGCAAAAAAGATTGGTCTAGAAATAAATGAGGAGAAAACAAAAGTAATGGAAACGTTGCCTGAAAAAGATGAGGAAGACCTTACAGTAGATAATTACGTATTCGAGAAAG